>JAPYZO010001777.1:0-33635 GCA_030522905.1 Torymus flavipes
CTATCCGGTGAGAGAGAGGATTTTTATACATACATAAGGATGGAATTGGAGCAATAGGGCGTAGACTATACCTGATACTCATGCTTATATACTACTACTACTACTACTACACATGTCTTCATCGTATAGGCTTCGGGAAAAAGCAATCCCCGCTCACTGCATTTCAATTCGTGCCAATAAAAATTTTCCCAACGATCCATTGGGGCTGAACTACACGGCGATGACAGACCGCGAGAGAGACACTTTCCGATATACCTGAAGCTGCTTGTATAAAGCAAGAGAGTGTCATAAAAAAGGCGCTACACAATCAAATCAAAAGTTTTAGTTGCTCTACCATACGTGCGCCGGATATTACGATTCGCCTCTCACCCGTTCTCTGTTTTTAAAATGTATATATCCCGAGAGCGTACGTGCGTGCGTGCGTGCCTATAGCCCTCTCTCTCCCTCTCTCTCCCTCTTGGTCCTCTGTGACTACGGTGCCAACGAGCCTTTGAAATTCCTGTCGTCGCCGGGCGCACAGAACGAGCGTAAACCTCGTAACTGGAAAGAGCTTTTAATGGCAGCTGCCCCTGACCACTAGCCGGTTTTCATCCGTCGCTTGAGGAACGGGAAATTCGCAGCTACCCTCGAGCTCCGGTTTAGCGCGCTTATGACGACTCTTCTCTCCTGCTTCGTCGCTCTCTCTCTGTCCCTCTCTCTCGTTCTCGTCATTCCTCGTAGCACAGCACGTGACAGTGTTTCCCGATGTAGCTTGCATTTTATGTCGTGCGCGCGACGGGAACATCAGATTTCATGCGCCACAAAAATCTCTTTTAGTATCTCCTTGCTGATCGCGCTTCGGATACAGATAAGGCAGCTCTATGAACTTTCAAAGGGGGGAAGCACTTATTTATTTTCGATAAAAAAATTTATGTATAAACGTTAGAAACAGTCCCTCTCTACCGATAAAACTCTCCTTTTTTCGTCGCTTTCTTAAAGGAAATTCACCTTTCATCAGCAGAACACGTATGAACATATGCGCTTTATATATTCCAACATATATTTTTTGCAAATATACCTCTCGGTAGATTCGAGCCGCACTGATCATTTGCATATAAATATAAAGGAAAGACTTCGCAGCGGTTCTTCTCAGCTCAAAGACACAGCCCCGAGAGCGAATCCCTGCCTTTTTCTGCCATTTCAAAGAGAAAGAACTGCAAGACTCGCGCGAGCGCGCGCGCGCGGCGCGGTGTGTTTGCCTTTGAAATAAGTAAATTGGAATAGGTAATTGGATGGACGGATACGAGCGCGGCCGGAACGACGCGGAAACAAATAAATCGAATATTTGTCTTTACGAGTTACGGTCGTCGAAAATAAGCGAATGTGCGCATACGCGTACAAAATTAATTTCCGCCCTTGATGCGCATCAGTATAGTGCACTCTCCTGCAGAATGTCCCTCGCGATTCGTTTCAATTAAGACCTACCCGCAACTATTTTGCATATACGCGCCATTTCTTTATATCTCCTTTGAGCTTTCCAACGCTTTCATTAACTCGCGTTTTCCTCGCATATGCGTGAAAGAGTGGGAGAAAGTTGCTTATGCGTTCTCACCCTCGACGTTTTATACTCCACTCTGGCAGAAAAATGAAAGAATTGAAAGGTTTGCAATAAACTTCTAGGAAGAGTACCACGTATCTGGAAAGTGGCTTTTATAAGCGGCTCGCGGTCGTTTTATTTTTAAAACGAGCGCCGGTAGCCGGAGCTGCCGCCTGTATGAAAATGAGCTGGTGGCGGCGACAGCTTTTTAAAAAAGCGCTTCGGAAAAAAGAGAGCAGAGATGCTGGTGGCGTTCAAAGTCGAATCTCGAAGGAATGCCCATCAGACTGAAATATACGTCGCATTCTGAGGACCATTTCTCGATGATGCCGCTGGGAGCCTTTGCTCTGTTTTATCAATTTGGCCCTAGGGATTCTTAGGAAAAGAGCGAGGGAGGACAAGCAGGCGGAGTGCAAAAGAGGGACGAGAGAGAGAGAGAGAGAGAGAGCCGCAGAAAAAGACGAAGCGAATTGCAAATGCGGAATCCCGCGGAAGAGCTAGCACCTCGCGGGATTTAAAATTAGATTTGCGCGGAAAATGTGGATTCCAAATGGTCTTCTTGAAATTGTCTTTAACAGTTTTTAACGAGCTCGCGCGCTGGTAAACAAAGTTGTTTTTCGACAGGAGGACGGAGGGTTGGATTATGAACGTAATATATGAATTTTCTTGCGGAATTTTATCTGGGTCGAGGTAGGAGAATCTAACGTTGGAGTTACATGGTAATGTCTAACAGATGCACGATGGTGATGGATGGAATTGCATGGTCAGCCATTGCTGTCACGATGAATGCTCATTCCATGTCATTTTGGCCGTGCTAATGACGTAACGAGGTGACCGAATTTCCAATATGTATCATCAGCACATTTCATGATTGAACGGTGATTAATATAAGCTGACATTCATTATACAGGCAGCAGCGAGCCGTAATAATGGTAATTTTGTTGGAATTTATAATGCCTGCCACTATTTGTTTAGGCTCTGTATCACATAATCTCGTTAACAAATTTAAACGCTTTATCGAGTGATATTCATATGACCCATTATGGAATTCTGGTTTCACCAATATTCTCAATCAGGTTTGAAAATGTGTCATGGCAAAATGATTCTAACTGTTTTGTTTTTTAACATTCTTTTGAATCAATAAAACAATGTTGCGTGGTATAATATTAGTTTTCAATTTCAAGAAATTACATCGCAGATTGCACCAACGCATAAATGTATTGCTTAAAATAAAATTTAATGGAAAATTTATATACTAAAAATGCAAAGAAAGGTAACCTCGTATATATGCAATGCACGTTTTATAGTTACACTGATATTGCATCAACAATATTTGAACGTAATAGATATGCATCGCTACAAGATGCGTATCAATTTTATATTTCTGAAAATATTTTACTGCGATTGAGGTACGGGCTGTCAATTCACAACACCACTAATGGAAAATTCAAATGAAGTAACATTCGCAATCTACGCTTTTTTATTAAAACTTTCATTTGCTAAAATGTAAGAGTACAAAGTTCCTTTGAAATCTCCCTAAATGGACGTCCTACTAACTTTGAAAACCAAATAATTGCAAATAAGTCTATCTGTCTTTCAGCACAAAAACAAGCTGATTAAGCCGGCACAAAAAAAACCCGTAAAATTACTCCAACAAAAATGACCAGATTAGAGGCACTAGACCTTAATTCCCTTTAATCCCACGGGCCCGAACAAAAAAGTCAAATTAAAAGTAAATCAACCCTCCTCTCCTCTCAGTGCCACCACCACCACCACCACCACCGTTCCATTAACAAAAAGAAAGGCTTCCGCACTATACGGGAGTCGCATCAACCCTCTGGTTCTCCCGCTTTTCAACAGCCGCTTATCTGGTTGACAGGTGTTTTTTGGCGGTCACTTGAATACGCGTGTCGAGTTCACTCGGCGCCCTCGAGATTACGCGAGTGGAGAGATTAGCGTAGCCGGCGTTAAGGCGGCGCGCCATGAAGTGGCCGCGATTATACGCGGACGCGCGCGTGCTGTAATTCATTGCAGGACGGTGCATAACGCACCTGCACGCGCGGACCTCTGTACCGACGGCGCGGCATATAATCTATGTGGGACATCGGTAGTACTGGACGCTCACTCGTCGTCACTGATTGTTCGATAACAATGCGTGCAGTGCCGCGGCCTTATAAGCCGGAGCGCGCGATGTAATCTTAATCATTCCTTTTGCTGCTGCCGGCGCGGCTCTTTTTTCGTCGTACGTTATACTTATACTCTTTCTCTCTCGCTCGCAACTATTTCGCCTCTTTGGCGCTTTGTGTGCGCTAGGAAAATACGACAAATGTGTTTGCGGTTGAGAATAGAGGGGCGAGGCGGTGGGCGAAGTGAACGTACCTGCGAGAATAGGTACTGGGAATTCTTTGTTGCAGGATTACTCTTCACACTTTATGAATGGTTGGCTTTTAATAATGTATAAGATAGGAAGAAAGGCGGGAGAGGGGACAAAGTGCTTTACTATGTATGGCTTACGCTAATTTACGCGGTTGCCTTGTAACGTATGATATTATTATTCAGAGCGAGCGGGAGGCTCGTACAATTTTTGACCATGCTAAATTTGGAATTCGAAACATTTCACGCGAATAATTTAGTTGTTAAGTTAATCAAGAGATTTATTAGGGAATAAACTATTACACTGTTAAATGCATCAATGAAACACTTAATACTGGAAATATTGTAAATTAATTACTATCAGAGCAAACAATGAGGTGGTTCTATATATAATACAATCAAATTATATTCTATAATTACAAATTCTATTGATTTGAGGAACTTAAATTATTAAATAAATTCTATCTTCATTTCATATACTCCAATGAATTTTTAGTGCTCAATATAAAAAAAAAAAAATGGATAATTTACTTAATATGCTGCGCATTCAAAAGTTGAAAGACGTTTCATAATAACGCTGCTGAACTATAACGGTTAAAGGCGACTACGAATAGAATATCGTCATTTAACTTTCATTAGGTCAGATATATTTGGTGCAATACGCTTTTATTTATTTATTTGATACTGTATATATTCCTGAAGATAAATCATCGTCATAGAATACTTATAAATGTGACTCGTATTAATTACACAGCGCACAATTTTATAACCCTCGTCATTCTTCATTAGAAGATAGCGCGGGGAGGACCGTGCCAACTTTTTAATTTAATTTCCGACAATAATAATGTCTAATTCAAGGCCGTTTCAATATCGCTAATTAAAATAGAAAATGTGCAGCGGAAGCCCACGTTTCTGCCCTTTTGAACTGGTAAAAAAAGACTCTCTACCTCCCTTCTCGCTCTCTTACGGGAAGAAATATAATCATGCACACCCGGAAGCGATGGAAGCGTCGCTCTCTCGACCGTACTGCGCGCGCGGCATTGTCTCTTCTCGGCGGGCTCTCTCTCTCTCGTGGTTATCCCCGAGCATTGTGCGGTTGTTACTCAAATAGGTGGGCTTTCGCCGATGGAGTTTGATTTAATGGCTGGCTATTCTGCTCGCAGAAGAGTTTAAACTGATGGGCCGACCTCGAGAGACAGAGAGATGAGGCTGAAAGCTATTGCCCACGAGAGTGCAGGAAGGATATAGACGAGGAAGGGTTGCGATTCGAAGGCGGAAAGCCAGAAAACAAAGAAGATAGTGTTCATTATACGCGAACAATACGGTCACGCCGCGCTACGCTCGTATAATAAGAGCCCTACTTTATACTCGACGTATACACTGCGAGCAGCATAGACCCCGCGCGCGATGGTGCGTGACGCCGAAATTGTTTTCCATAATATTCCATGTTTATTTGAGGTTGCGCGATGGTTTTCTCATTTTGAGTGCCCTTAAGCAATGCTACGATATAAATGTTCTATTTTGACATGTTGCTCGCTTGATTCACTTGATTTCCAATTACGGTAATTTGGTGTAGCATGACGAGAGAATTTAACCTGAAAATTTGTCGTAAAACTCACGAAAATTACAGGGTAGACCGACCAGGTGGTGGTTTTTGCGGTAGCACATCGCGAAATGCAGCATGATTATCGCGATAAAAAGCGTATAGATGTTGCAGAAACGTGTACATAATGGTTTTATCAAATGAAATATGCATAAAAAGATTACAGAATCATTTACTATTCTTCATTTGAGGTGAATTTCTCGGTAATTTTTATTGGACAATTCTCTGAGTGTATTGTAAAATTCTTTTATTATCGAATAATATAATTTACATATATTTTTCAAGCATAATAACTTGAACATATTATAAGGAAACTTCATTATTATATTTGTAAAATAATTCTATCGATTCACGCTCTGAATGAATCGTAAATATTCAAATGGTTGGAATATTGTACAAAATATTTAAAAATTACCCTTATCGCGTTGAATACGAATGAATGTAAAATATTATACCTTTTCAATAATATTTTTCTCGGAACAATGCATATTTTCATTTTTCTCATTAAACCAAGAATTTAACGAAGTATATTTTAAATAACCACATTTTTCCAATTATCACTCGATTCCAACAAATAAATCTTCAAATCCAATTCTCCTCTATTCACGATAAATACGAACCTCGTGCCAACTATGAATCCATTCAAGACTCACCAGCAGAACCCACTAATAAGAAAATCAATTGGAACATAAAAATGTCAGTATATAGTGCGTGGCATAGAGCCACTCCACACGACGAATTATTTATTTCGTCAATAAGAAAGCACCGGGGGCGCAGACGGAAAAGAGCCTGGACGTGCGTTGACCGAAATCGGCCTCCTCACCCCTCGCGTATATATATCCAGGCCGCAGAGGCACGCGCGCGCGATATCCGACGCCTCGGCCGCGATTTTTCCATTGTCATTGTGCGGCTCGCTACGTGTTCTATCATAGCAGGCGCGCCGCTATGCCACGCGTCTCATGCTCGTCTCAACCGCGGCACGTATGGGCCCTCTGGTCCGGAACAGGAAGCACTTCCCCGAAGATTTCTATTTCCGCCTGTTCGTGCGTCGCTCCAAGAAAGAGAGAGAGAGAAGCCATTTCAGCACCGAATATTATCTTCGCGCAGACTGACCGTAAAACACTTTTGGTGAAGGGCGCGAATAGGACGGGTTGATCGGCGATCGCAGGGAAGCCTGTGCGGGTGAAGCTCGAAATCGAAATTTAACGGACTGATTCAGTCGCTTGGAAATGAAAAACCTGCCAATATCATCCGAAGGTAATCGGCCTTTCATACTAGCTAAATCCTCTTTATCGGCGTTTCTGTATCGTAGATATTTCGCTGTAAATGGAATTCTATTCGCCGACGTTGTCGTTTCGATAATTACATTATCGCCCGTACTGCAATAAACAAAATGTCAATATTACATTTAGCTATTTATTGAGAGTGAATGTAGTTATTTCTTGTATTTATATATAGTATTTATTATAAACTTTTTCGATGTAAAATATTATTGAAAGTATCGTTAAGAAGTGACGAATGCCATACTTTTATATATTTATCATTTCCTTTGGGATCTGTAACTTTTGTAAAATGGAATTTACTTATGTAAACGATGAACACTTTCACAAAGGAGAAGTTTTAATAAGCAATTATAAGAGTGTGCTATCGAGTTGAAAGTTATCTACAAAGAAGCGAAGTCCAACAAAAATTAATTTTACAGATACCGGGCGAGAGATGCCCAAAAACTTATTTCGAAAGTTACTTTCAAAATTATTCATTAATAAATTGTACCAAGAAATATTATTACATTAAATACAGTTTATCATACAGTTTCCACTACTTTTGATTGAAAATAAAATAATAAAGAGAAATAAAAAGTAATAATAGGTATGAATGCTGTCTATTGGAGGGAAATATAATATAATGGAAAAGTACATGAAGAGCGTCTGACTATGCATACTACTTTACTACTCGAATCGATAAAATTTTCCCTACGCACTTTGTTATCTTTAATGACATATCTCTCTACCTTTTTCCATGTACGGCCGGTATAAACCATCATTTGAATATTCATTCTTCCGCATTTTTTTCAGGAAATGTAAATTTTTATCTTTGCAGATAACATAAAAGCGTTTAATTTACAGCCTCTGGCTTTATTGCTCAATAATACGCGAGCGTATAATATTCGCCGTTGTTGAATTCGAAAAAGCCCGAATTCACCGTAATTTATTATCCCTCTTTCCGCTGTATATAAACCATAAACGCTTCCGCGAGTTATCCCCGTCCTCTTCCAAAACTCGGGCGATTCATTCGATTAGCTCTCCCTTAAAGCACAGGCCCCTACCGAGGCACGGCAGCGTTTAATTAAACCCTCCGGCTTGCAAACGGGAGGTGCCCCCGGCCCGTAAATTTAATCGGTCTTGGCGCATTTGTATGTAAAAAGCCGACGTGCCGAATGCGTCTTGAGCTGCACGTGGCCGAAAAAGAGATCCTCGAGACTCTAGAGGTACCCCCATCGGATATTCAGCGCTCGTGGAGTGCCGAGTCGTTTGGCTGCTGACCAAATGGAGCCCCCCGGCCAGGACAAATATACTCGAATTTTCATAGCGAGAGATCGCAAACGCTCCCGGCGTACGTTATACGATAAAGAGGGAGGGGGTCAGTCGTCAGCTTGCCTCCCAATCAATGGCCCTCGGAATGAAAGTCCCGACGAAAAGAACCGCGCGTACGCCGAAGGACAGGAAATTGTCCTCCCAAAGCTGCCGCGAAGTTTTAAAGACATTTCTACGCGCCTGTGAGATCCAGGTGAGTGTGTATAGGTGTACGCGAAGGAGAGACGGGGAGAGGAAAATAGGAAGAGGGAAGTAGAGGGAGATATATTATTTGCCCGATAAGGGGGACACGTCGATGCGGCAATTTTCGAGTGTCGGATGCATCTGCCCCGGCGTTAGATTGATTGAATTTCAAACTTCAATTGGAGCAGCCATCAATGGCGTCAGCGATGGTGCAACTATATATCCTCGCGCGCTTTCTCCTTTATGGCGCCTGCTGACTGGCACTTTTTACATAGTTGCCGGCGAACCGGCCAATAATTATTCGCGAGCGCAGCGGGAGATTAAAGAAAATTCAGCTAATTAATTAGGGAGCGTGATGTGCAGATTTGCCGAGCTGCGGGTGAAAAAGGGAGTGACTATCATCCTCTCGAGGCCAAGCGCGTGCACGCATTTTTCTTGAGTCTTTTAATTGCCGTAATTAGCTGCGGGTAATACGTGAAGATAAATAACTATATAGCCGAAGCTCTGACGTGCGCGCACCTTCCTTTAATACAGGTTCTCATAATTTGCTAATGGAAGCGTGTCTTTTTTCTCCCGTCGCGAATCTAAAATAATATTGATTTGATTAGTGAAAAAAAAAGAACACGCAATTGGCAAAGAGCGACGCACTAATTCAATCTGAGATTTTTTGCGATATTAATTAAATAATTAAATCGACATGCATTTCGTATTGAAATATTTATGCCGCCGGCGTTTCAAACTGTCGTATGTATTGACGCGCTATTCATCTACAGATTTTTAATTAAGATAAAAGAGCGCACTTTTGAGGCATGTGACCGTTCATAAAGCCCGAAAAAGACTATCAATACTGGAAAGTTAATTAAAAAAAAAATAATCACTAAAATCTTCATAATACTGATCAAGCGATGATAAATTGAGAGTGAAACTCTCAATAGACCTCACGAAAAAGCAAACCCACGGTCGGAAAACATTGCCGCAGCCCTTGCGCCTATGAAATATTTGTTTCAATATACCGTAAAAAATGTCGAGCGCAGATACCACGGCGAGGTCGTTATTCGAATAGGATGTAATAAGAAAAATCCGTGGAACCATAAATCCGCGGTCATAGTAATTTTAAAATTCTATTTCGACCAGTTCTTATCTCTCCGAACAAAGAAACAGATCGGCCGTAAATCACCGGATGACAGAGGAAGTAATAAAAACACCTCTGGAGAAATTTTCAGCAGTGTGTGTGTGTGTGTCTATGTGTGTGTGTGCGTGTTCACGATGAATTTCACGCTTTTACACACATATAGAACGAACGAAAGAGAGGATAAAAAGATAAAGAGGAGAGTCGAAAACGTGAATATTCTAATGAAACCCGCGGGCGATTTGCTAGCTGCATCAGCCGTTTCTCTGTTAACTATATACTTCCTTCGCGTCTTCTTTTAAATCGAGATATGAGTCGTTTTCTTTTTTTCGCACGTGTACACACACACACACACACACACACACACACACACACACACACACACAAACACACACACACAAACACACACACTTCGGCAGCAGCGTCAATTCATGGGTTGAGCTGGGTGGGGGTGGACAGGAGGGGGATACAGTTAGAGAGATAAAAAGCCTGAAATCTCTCGTAACAAAAATGTCGCGAGTTTTATGGACACGCTTACGTACTGCGAACTTTATTGTACCGTTACCACACGGACGCGAGAGGGAAGCAAGAGAAATAGGGGGGAAGACGCGACTTCTATTTCTTATTCTTTTGGGCTCGCATCGAACTTTTTTCCTCTATTTTTCTTTCTCGTGCTGGAAGATTAACTAGATAATATTTTGAGGTTAGGAATGTCGCCTTATCTCGTTAGAAAGTCAGTGTGTTTTTATTGCAGTTGTAGATCTAAGATATTAAGAAAATAATATTCTTAATAAATATTTCATTTCTCATAATATATATGTATATATTCAATCCTAAAAATTCGCTTATAAACTTCATTGGGTAGGGGCCGAAACATCAAATAATAAAAAAAGATTATCATAAGAATGTTATGAAATTCTCACATAGTTGGGATTTTAGTGCCCCCTATATATTATAGATAAGGCAGTCTTTCTTTTTATACGAATATCTGAATCGATTAAGGGCTATATTGGAATCTTCTCGGTCAGGATATGCTCCTTCCTTTTCTTGGTCCATTTTTCTTGCGGTCAATTTCACATTCGGTTCTATTTGAAGAAATGACAAAACGTTTCCAAAATTAAAAAATTTTCTCCCCAAGAATTTGCAATCATCATTTATATAAAAACTAATAATACCAACCAAAACACTGATTATTTTTATTTTTTTATTTTTACCCCTTTTTCTTTACGCACAATAAATTGTAATGAACTATTTGTGTGCTACGAGCGAGCTCCAGTTTTCACACAAGTATTACGCTTGTCCTGCTGGTTTAGTGGAAAAAAAAGTGAAGCACAATGTATACAGTGTCAAACAATACATTTGTTCGCGTAGAAAATAAAACGATCCGATAACACGAATGCATTTCAGGCAACTGGTATTGCTTTAACGCGCGAGTCTCGATAAATTGCATGCGATCCCTCGCAGTTAAATAAGTGAAACTTTCGAGGGTTAAAAGAGAAAATTTCGGTAACTAGCTGGGGCCTGACAGGGCTAAAATGTTAATTACGAGGTGGTAATTAAAAGTCGAGTAGCACTGAAAATAAAAGCAGCGCGTCACTGGTTATTGTCAGTTCAGATTGAATGAGAGAGACGGTAACCATAAATTTAACAATTTAACACTGTGCGATAATGACTTACCGGATCTGCGTAGCTGCCAAAACGCTGAAGCACTTTCAATTAGGGTAGTCGTCTCATTACTAAGCGCGCGACGACGAACTCGCGCGCGCGTAATTTTCTCTGCATTCACTTTGACCCCCGAATTTTTTGTCTTGCGAGTGCGCGCGCGCGAAGCACAGCATTTTTTCCAACTACCTCGCATAATTACTGCATAACGTATTCGCGGACTGTGGAGATTTTACGTATTCATTCTTCCACGTCGTAACTAAACAAATTTAGTTTATTGCGACGTCGGCAGGTGAGAAAGAACGTCGGTAAAATAGATTATATTGTTGTTGTTGTTGTTATGGCAGACACTTATCGCGGTATTATTCAATTACTACTGCGGAATTGCGAGTTTCTGCTATGTATGGCAAACGCGGGTAAGTAGCCGCACGTAAAAAGACCGTACGATGATTAGGTACGGCTTGCGTATAAAAAGGTGCATTATATATATAATAGGCAGCTGGCAGCGTGCCTCCAATATATGTGCGTGCCACGCTAAGGAATATCGTTTATATTTTCGGCTTAGCATAATAATGAGAAGCAGTCGACCTTGCACAATGAAAATATAGCATCTTTAATTTTATATTCTCGGCGCAGGAGGAACTTTTAGCTCCGCTGGGCGACACGACGTAAATGTTGGGTGAGGAGGGGCCGGGTCGCTTTTTTTTGCGTCGCCGAGCTTAGCCGCGAAATAATAAAAATCTCTTTGCGTACATTTGGACGTAAATCACAATAACCCTAGAGAAATGAGAAATTATTATCTGTATTTCCACGTTATATTCTAAAATAAGGTGAGAAAATTTTTTAAATGGGATAAAAATGTATGCGTGGCCGGTTTATGTCCGAGATTAAAAATGGCCTTACTTTTTCACCACCATCAACGTGGATGTTATATGAAAAAAATTTACTGCCTCTCATACCAGCTTACATGTAACACATGCATCGTAAAAATTTGACGCACTTGAACTATTTATTGGTTATAGCGAGATGAGAAGCGAATATTTTCCATGCTCGAAAAAGCGAGAAAAAAATCCAGGCGTTTATACTTTGTGCGAACAAAAAAACTTTGCTTATACTGGGGCAAAGGGGAGAGTTGTACACTCCTTCCATTCGAATAAAGCTAGCCACTACGCGTTTCTCGTGTCTGACGATATGTGACGACATCGGAAAACTATGGTTATATGTAAAGTATCATTTTATTAAAAATATTTCGTACCCGATATTTTAAATACGAAATTCACAAAGTTACATTAGAATTTAGCATTGCAACGAGAATCACAATGATAAAAGATAATTTTCTCTTCTTATCCCTTTTCTACATTTATGCAATATTTTTTTCAATAATTTCTACTTGTTACTTAAACATTCCGGAATAAATTAACGTGTGTCGGGGTTTCTAGAACCTCTTGGTGGCTGAGTATCGTTCAAAATGAAATAATGTCTTTTTTCTCAATTTTGTCCACTTCATTAATGCCCTATATTAGCCGTGTAATAAATCCTAATTTTTCCTAAATTATGTCAAGAGAAATTAAGTTTTAATTTGAATTACTGTGAATATCAATCATATAATGTATTTAACATAATTTTATCATTTTTCAAGTTTTTATTAGTAGAGTAATAAACAAAATGTTGTAACAATAATTAATATAGATGTTCTACCATACTTATAAAATATTTTGACGTTAATTCCTGTGTATTAAGGATTGTTAAAACTCGAAATTCCGTGAAAAAGGAAGGTGGCCAGAACCAGAGAATATTGTATAGAGATCGCGAAAAACCACCTTCTTTTATTTTTTCAAGCAACTTCTTATTATTATAATAATTGAAAAAAAAAATCCACATCTTAATAGGGGGTCTTCTAAGGATCATTTCTTTTTTGGGTATTTTAATTTTAACCCATAACATCAAAACTTATGGCCGAAAATGCCATGGGTGCCACCACTGGATATAACTCTCCCCTCACGTACAAGTATCAGAAAAATTTAGATCAACAAAGTTTAAGTAGATTGCATCTTTTCGGTTGAAATATTAAAATTTTCATTTCGTTAAAGAGTTTGGCATATATACATGCGGTTCATATATACTTTTCATATATAAATACTTAAAAGTTTTATCCCGGACGGGAAACTTTAGTATAAGAAAGAAGCTGGAATTTATTCAACTTTTTACCTTGCAAGAGCAAAAAAAAATTTTTCACCCACTTGTCATGCGTCACATCTTTCTTATTTCATGCAGAGATTTTTTACTAAAAATAATTCATACAAAAAAATGTATGAACGCGTCTCAGTAAAAACGTGTATACAACATAATTGCGCAATTTAACAAAGTCCGGACAAATATACGATTCATCTACTTCCGTCAATATTATTTTTTTCTACTCAAATATTGAAATTACAAACATAAAATATCAGTAATTGTATCAGTAATATCGAAGCTGACCTTATTTTTCTATTTTTAAAAGAGATTTTTCCGCACCAAACAAATACTTCTTTCGACTGTACACAAATGTATGTTTAGGACTATTGAAACAACTACTTATCCGAATTTAATACTTCTTTTTACTTTTGTTATTGTTCCTCGGACAATCCAATTTCAGCTCGAGCTGCTGAGCAAGAGGTTGGGGGCAAACTTCTTCATCGAAAACCCCCCGCAAACGAGCAAACAACACATACACACACACACACACACACACCCTTGATGAAATCAACAGCCATTTCGAGGCCGTAGGTGTCCTTGTCACAGTCGTCGAGTATGTGGGCGCCGATCTTTACGCCTGGTATGAGCTGCACCTCGTTGAGCTTGTCGAGGGTGTAGAGCATCGCCTCGAGGGCCTGCACGCCGCCCTGCGGCATGACCGGCCCGCAAGTGACGCTGTCCTCCCTCTCGTGTACCATCATCAGCCCGCCGAGCACAAGATCGCCCTCCACCACAGCTTCGAGCTTCACCGGCCACATCATCGGATGGCTCGGCCCGTCGCGCAGCTGTCTACTCCAGCCTACGGAAGAGGCTGCAGCGGCAGCAGCATCGGAAGAGCCGGCCATAGCACGAAACTGCAGCCACTCGCCGTGGCGGATGGGATGATGGGTCTCGGGGTTCTCCGGTCGCCACTTGTGTTGGGGATAGTGGGGCCGCGGCTCGACGACGACGTCGTCCGCTGGCTCCTGGTAGTAGTAGTGGCGGCTCGTGCGCCGGCGCGCGTGGGACCCCAGACAGCAGCAGGCCCCCTGGAGCAGCAGCAGGAGGAGGAGGAGGTGGTGCGCCAGCGGGACGACGGGGACGAGCCGCCTCATCGCGAGTCACATAATCGCGCTGCCCGTGTGTGCACGCGCGCCCGCGCGCGATTCCTCCGGGGAACGGGCGGCGGGCTTGGCCTGTATCGACGCGCGGCGACGCACACACACACACACACGCACGCACGCACAGACCGCTTGCTCTCACGTCATCCTGCCGCTGTTTCTGATGACGCCGCCACTGCTGCTGCCGCTAGTTCTGCTGTTGAGAGGATATAACATGTTGCAGCGTGTGAGTGAGGGAGGGAAAAAGTTAGTGCTGGTGATATGATGTCGCCATAGGTGAGAGGCTCTCTCTCTCTCTCTCTCTCTCTCTCGGGTGGAATTGGTAATTTCCGCTTTTAATTTGATGAGATACCGCTTGTTTCGTATTATAATAATAACCAATCCATTTGATTATCCTTGGAGAAGCAGTGGTGCGCGCATGGAGGTCTGCTCATATTCGGATTAAAAGTTTCACGATAATTGAGTATTCGGCTGATTAAGTCGTTCATTAATTAAGCATTTGATTTTCAGCCTGTATACCGCTGATGTTTACAACCACGCGCGGTTTACGTGTAATTAATTCAAATGAACATGTAGTAGAGTAATGAAACGCTTCTTATTTTATTTATTTGTCGAGCATTTGATATATTTTATTTCGCGTTAAAAACGTCACTAATGTACTTCAGTTTAATTAATTGTGTCATCGAAATATAGCTTAGAAATTTTTTATTGTGCGCTGACCCGGTTCAACGTGAGAATTGCATTTAAAGATTTTGAGTTACTGGAAATGTAATCTGCGATGCTGCTAAAATAAAATCGCAGAGTAATTATTTCGGATCAACAGTGTCTAAAGAGTCACTTTGTCGGTATGTAGCGATAATCGATCACTGCGTAATTCGAGCTATTAGTGAAATTAACAGTGAACTTTGGTAAACAATAATACAGGTTGCAATGTGTGCATTTTCGTGGTCGATAACATGCCCTTGATAGCTCTCCTTACGTCAATAATTATATTATTCTAGCATGTGATCATTATTGCAAGTGGGCAAATATTTAATATTATCATGCCCTAGTCTCTTTGAACAAGTATTACCAACTACAAATTTATTAAGATCTTGAATATTATATTAAATATAATAATTGACTTGACATTTGCTTCTGGAAATTTAAACCAATCAATTAAAACCATTAAAGTATAATTTTATCATGTTATACTCAAACGAATCATAACAATTTCGTACGAAACAACAAAGTACAATGATAGTGAATCGAAATATTGTCTTTGATGCAGTGTGCGTAAAATGCGATTTTTATACACATTCTGTGAATTTTTAACATAACTTTTACGCCCCCCTATATCAAAATATACTATTATGCAGGAAATATGAATAAATTTTGCATACATTAAATTGATATTATTGTGAAATATTGTCAAAGTGTCTACGGTTTGAATTGTAATTATAATTAATAATTAAATTTCGAAATGCTATTTATTCAGCAAACACCGTTTCAATAGAACTGACACAATTTCATGAAAAACAAATCTTCAGTTCACACAGTGCAAGCCATATCTATTCATTAAATATGTGTTATTTACAGAATTTTTAAGCGAGACGAATGGGGTGGCCGTAATTGGGGCATCCGTCCCATAATTTATTATTAATGAATGCAAAAGACTGACGAGGAAAACATCCGGAGTATAAGATTGATGCTCCTAGAGACGTCGGGGTTTCACGCTTCGTAAATTTTTTCCAACCGCAAATAGAATATTCATTTTCATTGAACAGGCAAATTCGTTGCGTAACAACGTGGCATCGTTGACTATTCATAAGTTTAATTGCGCTTTTTAAATATTTGAAGGAACGATCGCGCGTTTATTTTAAAATATGCATGCATTTCACGCGTGTGATTCGCGGCCGCTTGTATTATTGTTCGACTATAAATAAATGAAAGGTAAACAACGCGCTTTGACCGTTTCAATAAATCAAATTTATGGCTGTTGCCTCTTCGTAAATTTAAAAAGGCAAGCGTCAATATTCAACCAACTAAAATTTTTAAAGGACACGAGGCACTTGCCCAACTGCCGATTTATCAACTCGCGATTTCCTTAGTCTCTCGGCTCGTCTGACGGCCTTTTACCAGCCCATTACCTCGGACGAAAATCGAGCGAAAAATCATCCCCGCCGTTTGTTTACTTCGTCGCCGAAGCAGCAGCCATGCTATCCGTAATTAACAGCACGGTCAATTAACCAAAACACATTCCAAGCTCGCTGCTTCTACTGCTATGCTATTCCCATTGTCTCTTACTGCCTCGAGTTCCTAGCCCCGCCGCGCCCGCTCTTCTAACATTTTGGCGTCTCGCTAAGAGTTAACGACGGTTAGTGTGTGTCTCCCTCTCAGCCCTCAGCGCCCACGCGCCTGCACTAAAGCCGGGGCCATCGTTTACACGATGCGCTTGCTCGTAGTATCGCCTCCTCGCGTGGGAGCTTTGACTTGGGGCTCAAGGAGAGAGAGAGAGTACTTTTCTGACGACCGCTCGTATAACACTCGCCGACTTTTTAATTGTCGCTGATTAAGGAGCGATGTTAGAGAAGAGAACTTTTTTATTGCCCGCGTCAATCGCGATGCTGTCACTTATAGGGTGAGCCCTCGGGAGCCGTTGGGTCGAACGTGACCATTTCGTGATTCCACTTTTGTGCGAGATTTTGAAAGAGCAGAGTGGACACGGATCGCACAGTTCCGATGCTCCGCGGGCATTAGATCGTTAATAAGGACGTTTCATTCTCTGTCTTTGTTAAAAGGGAAAACGCTCTGACGTTGCATATTTTAACTTTTGGATTAAAAAAGTTTGAAATTACGCGTTTGACTTTCGGTCTTTGTATTTACTGGGCTTTGTTTAATTTCATTATTGAATAGAACGTATCGAATTTATTGGTTAAATTCACAATGTTGTAATTAAATTGTTTGAATTAAATTGTTCCCCACGATCACACATAATAATTAGCTTTCACTCGCTACACAATGAGGTTCCCATGAATTAAATGATGAATTAAATGCTCAACAAATAAAGTTGATGTAAATGTAACATATGTAATTTATCAAGTGTGGTTAGCGTGAAAATTGTCGCTTGTTACTTTGTACAGCTTTGAAAATTTCGTGTACTTCATTAAAGATTTGCGCTGCTACAACACTGAATGGCACAGAAAAGTTCCAGTCGTGACAAACTTGTCAGGCAACACGATTTCAGCGCAAAACTTGTAACTAACTTAAAATTCTTGCGTGTCTTTTTCAAATTGAATTATCGGGGCAGGGAAAATGCTAATTCTATTGACATTCTGGGCTTTTAATTGTTTCGTTCAACGTAAACGCTCGCATGCTAAATTTTTTAACTACTTTAGATGTATCTGGAATTTAAATTGAGCTTCTTAATAAGTCATAATATAAGTTGAAATTATATGCTCGTTACATTGCAGAATGTTTTCATTTAGTAATTTTTTAATTTAAAATTCTATTTAAATTTCATTTATGATACTTATATATTTTTAATTGGCATTTCAAGTATGTTTTACACAGCCTCAGCATGTCTTGTATTAAATAGATATACTTTTAATTTTAAACTGTTAATGCTAAAAAATATTTAAATTTAAAAGTGTTGAGAAGTTATATATATTATTTCTTTACAAGTTATTTTTGTTAATTAGCAAATTTAAATTAAAACTGATCTGAAAATTACTAAATAAAGATTTTATAACGATCTTAATCATCCAACGAGTGCGTGAATAATTCGCTTTCCCAACGAATTAAATATCCAAAGATGAATCATAATTTAATTGCGGGTATAACTCTCGAGGATACTTCAGTTTGAAATCTTCACCAGGGGAGCAGGGAGAAACCGTTCGCTCGTTTATTCACGAAAGAGTTGGGCCATTTTTCTTGGGCTTTCCCCGAACCATAGCACTTTCTCGGCAAGATTCACTAGAGAGACATCAAATATTATAAACGGCGCGAGAACGGCGAGAGATGATAAATTCAATTATTGCGCGCTTGCTAATTTAGACCGCCGGAAGGCTTCTTATTAGATCTGCATAGTCCACGGAGCCTTGTTAATAAAGGGCGCGCTTTTGAATTTTCGTAATTTCTCTTCTTTGGTTATTTCATTTGTTTGCGTCGGCACGAGATAAAAAAAACTAATGCATCGAATTTTTTCGATGACTGGGTGGCTCTACCGTCAGGCTACTTTGTTCCGAATATAAATATATGATGCGTCGGCGCGCAGCTACCCTTTAAAAAATGGAAGAATAATGAGTCCGGAGAATAGGAAATTAGGAATTAGAAAGCATTTTCGGGTCAACTCGCTGCTCTTGTTTGTTAAAGAAAATCAAGCAAATATACGAAATTTAATAAAATGTTGCGCAAAGTTTTATGGATTTTCATTCCATTTTGTGAATTTAAGAACTTTTAATTGGATATAAGTCTTTGTGTACGTGTGTCCGTAAAACTTTCCATTTAATTTTGTAGAAAACTTTTAGTTCTAACATTTTTATTAGTTTCGTTTCAATTACACTGCAACAATTTTTTTTTATTTTCATAATATCTTCATAATTTTACTTCAGCCATCAGCGTAACGATCATAATGAAATTCTGTAACAATTTTCAAAATTAAGTTTTATAAAAAATAGTATAAAAAGTGTCGAGCACTCTGTCGTCAACACTTTGTACGTCATCCAAGCCTCATTATTAAGCTGGACAAATCAAAAGAAATGGTTCTCGAGCCACTGGGAGGCTCACATTTATAATTCGATGGGAATTCACGTCAATTAGTCCATTAGACTTAATCTTTTGAAAATCAGATTTACGTGCAAATAACTTAATAGAGAAGTAATTTAGAGCGAGGAGGGGACAGCGAAAGCTCAACTTGCTCGCGTGAAAGTCGTATAATCACTTGTTATCGTGATTGATTTCGCACCTAATGTCACGACGTCATTCGCAGAGTTAATTCGTACCGAAGGTCTTATTCCGCTCGCTTAACTCGTATTAGTTTCCGTGCGTATCCTCCGCTCCAGCGCGTATTTAGCTATATATTCAACGTGACCACATTCGCGCACGATCAAGTTGAAATTACTTTCATTCGTGTCGCGTGGCTGTACTTCGATGAATATTTTGAGTAACGTCTTTGCGATTATCCGTCCGACGCCAGGGTAGTAAAGTGAAGTGAATTACGCAAAACTCGCAGTGCGCGAACGTTCGCCCGACGTCCTCACTTTTTTTCTGGCCACGCCAGAAGCTTTCCTACCAGATCCAATTTGCGCGGAGGCGCGAAGGAAGAAACGTGCCGTGCGTGCGACGCCGGAGAGTCAGAGTCGAGTGAGAAAGAAAAGTCGGCATGGCAGGCGCACAGGTATACCACTTTCTTTTATTAACATGACATTGAACTTTGCCGTTCGTACACCGTAAAAGAAGGAAAATGGGGTGAAAGAGGGGCTTAGATTAAGAGAAATAACTTTAAGTCTGTGCTTTCAAGGCTGTTGCTCGTTTCGAGTCACGAACGCCATGATTTTATGGTTGATAGATAATTTACTCTTAATTACTGATATGAGCGCCTTTTTACTTTCTTACATTATACGCATTTGTTCTACAAATAAATATTAAAAAGATAAATAAATAAAGATGTCAGTTTTTGGAGTGCATTCAAGCATGAACAAATAAAGTAACATAGATCTTATTTATTTTTGTTTGATGAATATAACAGAAATCACGAAAATAATTTCCAATATTCAATATCTTCATTCTTCCACTTTATAAGCTATTAATTTGCTTTTATTTAATAACTTTTCCATTTATATTGCAGAGGACCTGACGCCCCTTGAAATCCCCAAAAAAATGTGTACGATTATAGCAGTATTTATAGTACACGCTGAGAACATAACTTTACTAATAAGAAATACGCTGCGAAGATTAGTTTCGTGGGGAAAAAATCCTATGTATCACTTTCATCGTATATCATGGTCTCCGTACTGCAGAAATCGTATATTTCATTGTTAGAGAGAACTCTAATATATATAAATAATGAAAGATTTTTTTCATACTAAAGGGATTTCAATTGGACCTAAATTTTTTTTAAAGAAAATACGTGATTGTTGATATATTTTGTATCTATCCAAATCTGAACAACTTTATGTATTTACTTTTCAGAAAAATTTTCGATCCTATAAGTCATGTTTTGTTCAAGCAATGAAATATGGCACTTTTCGAAGAACCAGAGTGATGAATGGATATTCTTTCAGTATGAAGACCGATCTTTGAGACATTTTTCACAGACTCGAGTGTATATTTGCGTTAACTAAAACATGGTTATCGATGAAAACGATAATTTGAATACTTAAACACGAAATATAAATGAAAATTTTATTACACATGGCGTATTTACTCAAACTTGATACAGCAGTCTGACAAACCAATCAGTATACGAAGTTTCTTGGCATACATTAAGAAATATCAACAAATTTCGCGTTCACGCGTAAACAGAGAGCTATACGCGTACGTTCAAAGACAAACACGAGAGTGATTAGCATTAAGCAGAGAGAGAGAGAGAGAGAGAGAGAGCGCGTGCGTTACTCGATTATGTCCTTATTAATTTATCAAACTTGGTTGATGGTGCGCGCTGGATTTCTGCCAGTGCCCCTAATAATATTACAGTTTCACGTGGACTAGCTACGTTTGCATCTTTTTTCAGCTTAGAACTTTGGACCATTTTTCGGAACGTCTAGCGCGTTTTGTATCCGCAAAAGAGATTAGCTGGAAAGCCGCCTCCGCGCATCTTTTCATCCCTCGGCGCGCGCTAACTCGGCAACGAAAATTCGCGAAATCTTTTTAAAGCGGGTATTTTAAACCGCGACGGATAAGCTTTGGGAGTCGGCCTCATTGTGTGCTGCGACCTTTTGCCCAAAATGTATTCTATACGAAACTCGCGTCGAGAGTTCGTAAATAACAGATTTTTTGCAACATTTGCACGTATTATACAGCTTTGAATCCATTTTACGAGCTTCGTGCGTTATTATAAAACCCCAGACGAGTAAATGTTATAAATTTGAGATTTTCATTTGAATCCGCAAAAATGAAAACGTTATTTGTCAGAGCACGAACATATTCAACAATACGCCGCGCACGAAATACCTTTCACATAACGAAATTAAATTCTCCAATAAGTATTAAATTAAACAACAACAGCCATTGGTCTTCGGCCTGTGCACCACAGAGAGAATTCACATTAAAATAGCAGTAAACTAGCCCACTTATTCAGCGTCAGCGCAGCTCCCCCGTAATCGGAAAATGAAAATCGCACATCATTGGAAAAAACGTGTAATCGTCCGTCGCTGCCTGGCCGCGCGCAATTATCTCGTAACAATGGACCCTCGACTCTAATTCACGTCTGGCCGCTCGCGCGAGCCCGCGTACAAGGGAACGAATAACAGTAAAAAGCAAATTCCTGGAATTACACGTAGGGCTGCATATCGATCAACATAAATTCGGGTGTCTTTGCCGCGGAAAATAGGTTTAGAGCGAAGGCAGGCATGCAAGAGGGAGGAGGGAGAATCTCCATTCCCACCTCCCCGACTCGCTCGTGCTGGTGGAGGGCTGAGACAGTGCAGCGCGTGGCTAGATAGACACTACTGGAACTTTAATTCTCAGCTCGAATCCCCTAAGCTCCCGGACAACCGCGCGGTAGGTATATGGGAGAGGAGAGCAAGAACGCGCGGCATAGTCCCATAAGTTCCATCTCAAGTGAAAGCTATAGCATACTCCATTCCGCGGCGCAGAGGTGTGCGCGGGCTTCCCGAATTGCCAATAAAAATCCATCGCCTCTCGGCAATTGGCATTTCTACCGCACTCGGGCGATCATACGACTGCGTGAGTGAGGGAGAGAGAGAGAGAGAGAGTCGATATAGGGCTGACAGAAAGATGGCTCTCCCCCCCGCGCTCCCACACTTTCGGACGCGCTCGCGTAGATTATCGTGACGAATGCCAATTCCCGTTACATATAGTATAAGCTCGACAGCGGGCGCTTCCTCCGACCTCCCCTTCCTTGTACTATTCGCAGACACTTTTTTTTTACTACCCGCGCGAGCGTTGGATCAAATAAATTCCGATTTCACGAGGCTATTGCCGTATAACAGCCGTGAGCGTGAAAGTGACATAAAAACTGGCTAGTCTCGCGCTCGCATTGTGTGTTTCTTCGTCTGTGCGCGCGTGTTACGTATTCGTGCGAGCACGAGCGAATTATTGCCTGACTATCACTGCTGTTCGATCTTTAGCTCGTTCGATCGTCTTTTCAGCGAAGACATAAATTAAGAAGATCCCAGGATGCGTTCCGGTAATGAGGTCGACACGTACTCTCCCATCTTTATTCCTCATAAATGATCGATAGACTGGTCGAATAAATAAGGGGGAAAGTCGAGAAAGTATGAGATTGCGAAATAGGATACTTTGTGAGATCCGCGGCTATGATCAGCGTAAGCTTTGTATATCAAAGACCAATAGTCTGAAAGTAATGCATCAATAATGATGGAAACGAGATTACTTTGGAAAGTCATTTCGGCGGAAATTTGGCAGCACGAGAGTGGGCGATGTAATGTGATTTTACGAATTCCAGTCGGCGGGAAGAGATAATGTAATACAATAGCCAATGCATGTTTAGTCAATCGTACCAAATACTCTCGGATTAATCGATGATGTTATTACAATACTTTTCTCGATTTTGAATAATTATTCATGTAATCAATAATTTCTTATAAAAAAAACAATGATAGGGAGTTTTGAGTACTAAACGAAGGAAAATTTATCGAAATTCGAAATGAAAAATAATGAAGTAGATTTCCCAAAATATAAATAAATTGATAAATATTGTACATATTATTTCAGGCTCTGTAATGATCAATTACTTTTATAATATTTTTCAATTTATATTTCAGTATATGTAGAATGTGAATTGTCTGGAAATTCATGTAACTTTCTAAAATAAAAATAATAAATTGAACAATAACTAGTAATTTAATAAATATATTTGATGTACACGGAGAAATTGATTTTTTGTTTGTTTTATGAATCCACGTATCATTCGAATTAATCTTTATAGATGAATTCCATTTTAATTGCACACGTATTGTTTGAAAATTATTTTTCCTGTCAAGAAAATATTCAAAACAATTTTCTGCCATTTTACCGAATATTTAAACTAGTTGAACTACATTTGCATATATAAAAGCGTCTACAATGTTTCACCCTTAGTAAAATATTCTCTTGAACATAATAGATGCGAAAATACACCTTTGTCAACATAATATCTCCTTGTTATAGAGGGAATAAAAATGCTTCGCAACCTCAGGAAAGAAGGATCGGACATCGAGCGAATACCATACTTTAAATGAGAGGACGTGACAAAAGTGATGTGCAAGCATACCGGCTCGCAAAATATTCTGAAAACATGATTTATCTTCTAAAGTAGAGTCAGGAGTTCGAGAGCATATTTGTTGGTACTAAAATAGAAAATTCCTAGTAGATCAATTTAATGAAATTTCGCTAAAAACTGTTAATTAACGAAGTCAATCACTGCGCGAGACATCAATAAGAGAGGAAAAGAATTTTTCACTTGCGGTAGTGTGTAAGTAGTAGGGTTTATTACTTTCATTGATTACGCGCTCGCTGTTGCGCAACTATTGGCAAGTTGGAAAGTTAAGACTGGAGCGCACTGCCGGATGGTATTTCTCTCAAGCTGTTGCAGTACTTGAGATAGACAGGACGAGAAATGTACAAAAATAAGAACATCAGGATCGAGTCGAAACTCGGTAAACTCCATTCCGATATATAATTCAGGCTCGCGATAGAGTGAATATTTAAAAAATATTTGATAACGGTGGACGATAAAAAAAAGATTATTGGAATACTGTGAATGATACGAGTTTATCCAGAAGTGGAAAGGAATTTGGGGCTATAAACTTTTATCCGGCGATCAGACTGTTCATTTCAAAAAGTATCACGAGCAATTGGGTCGACTGTATAAACAATGATTGACAAAAAAGAACTGAAAACAACTGAGCGAATACGTATGAAGTTCAACCATGGTAAAAATTAAACAATTTATAGAATTATTTGCAGAAGACTAACAAGTGCCCGTATTTGAGATGGAGCGTGAGTAAATTACGAGTTTTACAAAAAAATACCGTTTTTTAATAAATTAAAAGTACTGCAAGTGATGGAATTATTTTCATCAAATACAACGTATCCAGTTACATCAACGAATTAAACCAAATTGTGAAAAATATATAACGTTTTTCCCAGGCAAACAGCAAATGATGTTATATATTTAGTTATTCGAAATATTGACTCGATTGAAAAGTCGTAGTTTTCTAACTTGGTCTCCTCGGGGCTAAATTTGAAACCTCACCGCTGTTTACCTTTTCAGCGTTTCGAACTAAAAGTTTACGACCATATCTGCAAATAATGATATATTTATCGTCCAATATGGAATAGAACTTCGACATACGCTTGACACAGAATAGGTAAAGTGGATGAAATTGAAATTTTTTTAACATATGAAACCATGATATCTTCTATTAGAAACAATGATTTTTTCTATTTCTGACTGACTTTATCGGTCTCTGTTTCTGCATAAATCTCAGTTAAAAAAATTTACCACCCACCGTTAATATCATGCAAATATTTTTGTCGATAAAATATTTAAAGATACAAATAAATATAATTTATACAATAAATTCGCATTTCATCACCGAGTGTAAAATGCAATTTTTCTCCCCTTCCAATAAAAGCACATTGACAACCGTAATTGCTGCCATCGGGAAATATTGCAAATAATAATATCGATACTCGACGCGAACTTAATACCCCCTCAACGCGTCATCCGGTCAAATTTATATCGCGTAGAATTTGCAATTACAATTTAGCGCTCCTCAATCGCGAGCGCGAGCTTATTCCCGCGAACCAGCCCATTCGGCACGCGCGCAGCCGGTTGACGCGAAGACTCGATAAAATACAAGCGCTCATGACACTCGCTTACAGGGGCGCCCGGTGGTGCGATAAACGATGCAAATCAAATGAGCCGCCGGTATAATCGCGTAATGCTCGAGTTAAAGCGCGCTCGCGAGCAGCCGCGCTAATAATTGCAGTTAATTGAAAAATTATATAATACATGGTAGAGAGAGAATCGCCGGCGGGGAAAGCAGCTGCACTCGTTCGCTCGCAAGGTGTGAGAGCCTTCTCTGGTATAAAGTGTTATTTTTCATCGCGTGCTGGTAGCGCACAGTTCTCTGCGTATATACACCTACACCCGCGTATGGATTACACGGAAGACACCACATGTGTACGTGTATGTACGCGTAGTATACATGTATAGTCCTCTCGGGTATAGGACGGGCGCGCCAGCTTGTTGCACACACGAATTTTCGTGAAATTTACGGCGTCACTGCCGGCCGGCGCACTATAGCTCTCACCCGCAGCGTTGCTTTCGTGCGCGCGCGCGTGTGTGTAGATTCGCCCAGAGCCGTTGTTCGTTACGTGCGTTTTGCGATGGAAAGCCAGGGCGGGAGAGAATGGGCTCTCGCGTGTTTTGGAGCTAACATGCCCAAGACAAGGAGTTTCGGGGCGGCGTTGCGCGAGGGGAAAAAAGGGCCGGCATTATACCGTACCCGCGGGAAGAGCTGTCGGCCGGTTTCTCAGATTTTCTAAATGAAATTTGCGGCCGACTGCCGACCGAGTTAAGGAGGAACACTTGCAGCAGACGATAAATAAAGCTTGATATATATTTCGATGCAGGGTATATATGTGTTCTGATTCACACGGAGAATGCGTGCGCCAGAGTGTTGGTGAAAATGGTGTGAAATTTGGAATAAATAATGAGCGTTGGGTGTGTGTGTGTATAGCTGGGTTTTTTCTTTTAACGGTTATTATGGCCGCAGTAGAATTTCAATATGCGATTTGCCACGAGTGTGCGCACGAACGTGGCCGTTTCTGCGTTAAGAGTATATTAACTATACGAGCGCTAGAGTGTTTTGAAATTCCGCCCATGCATGCTGAGACGACTGCGTAAATAACCACGAAGCGTGTTTTTTTTCGAAAATAAAAGCGTGGAAACAATAGCTGGAAGCAATAAAATCTTTATTAATAATTTGTGCGATATTTTTCATTCAAGAATATTAGCTGTGGAAATACTGGCCCCTTTGAACATTTTAAATTAGCATTGCTTTAAAGCAATTCTAATTTCATCAGTCTCATAAGACTGAAATGAAAAAGTATTGGAAAGAGCGTGAATTGTGTGCAAGAGAGAGAATATTTTGTTTCAAAAAGATAGGTCACTTCAAACTACTACGCAGAAAGCATCGTGCTGACGGCACGTAATAATGTAACGTTATATATAATTATACGCCCGTTGAAAGACTTGCAATTAATTTACTACTGTTTTCAGCAACTATTGTTTATTATTAAGCTTCGTTTTCTTCAGTACTAATGAGAGTAACGAGTGATTCTTATAATTACGTTCTTTTTTTTTTACAACTTCACGCTTAAAAGAAACGATGCTTGTGGAAGATTATAATTCTGATCTAAAAATGTTATAGTTGACGTTTATCCTAAAGTAGAAGAAATTATTCTCTACAGAGTTTAATTAAAAAGTTTTTAACGACCATTCACCGGTTACTTTCAAATCGCGCAATATCGAAGCTTGCTAAATAAAATAATAAAATCTGGCGAGTTCTCAATTGAAATAGGAGATATCGCGCATCAACTGCAAGTTCTGCTCGAGAATTTCATACTAAATTAAAGTTTCGATCAGCGCAAGATTAACGCGCTCCAGGTCATATAGGGGATTTTTATCGAGGGGGCGACATTTTTTCCTCACTTCATAAAAAAGTGCAGAAAGATAAAGGACAGAGATAAGTAGAACGCGCGTCATTCTAATACGCCAGGCGCGCAGGTAGTGGATGCGAGAAATGAAACGACCGACGACCGTGAGAGGGTAGAAACTATATAGTAGCCGGCCCCCGCGTCCACTTTTTTTTCGCCAAGCTCGTCATACGCGCAGATGCGATCACGCTTCGCTTTCATTACGTGACCACGTTTTCCAGCTTCGACGCGGTTTCGCATTACACGGTGCTACGTGGGAGACGGGATCAGGTGGAGCTTCAGGCGCGAGAAAAATGAGGCGACAGCGGAATGTGTATATATACAACGTGTACATATAACGAGAATTAACGCTTCTGCGCGGGCGTGGTGAGAGAGCAAGGTTTTTCATAATTATGAAAACAAGATAAATCACTGTTTCGAGGCTCAAACTTCCCAGCTGCCTCTGCCTATATATCTCGCCGAGAGAGATTTCTCGCGTTCGTTTTAGAGTGAGGCTGGAATGGGGGAGGGCGAACTCGGGAGCTTACTTTACGATCTTGAGTAAGAATTAAACTCTTAGATTATGAACTTCGGATTACAAAGTTTCTGTCGCGTTGTTGCGGTAATGACTATAGAGTTATGATCTTTTTAAGTTGGTTATTACGTCTTTCCATTACGCTTACTCGAAATAAAAAAAATTGTCGAACAAGCGCTAATTTACTAATATCTGTCGAATAGGTATTAAACGTCATTTCCATAAGTGAACGTCATATTCCTTTATGCGCTTTTAAAGCGCTGATTTTTTTAATATCAAACAGCTCCGCTTTATAGCCATGAATCATTTAAAAATCCCGAGCTTTATAGAAGAATAAAGTCCGGGATGAAAAAAGATATCTTTGAAGATTTTTCCGGAAAGGAGGAAACCCGCGGTTATAAACAATGAGCGCCTTGAAGGCACAAACGTTCTATGATCCCCCGATGTGCGATTTTTCCTAGACTTTTTGTTCCTGGCGCGCAAGAGCGGGTGCATTCATTTTACTTTTTTCACCTCGTATTTCATTATGTGGACGCGCGCACCGAAGCACCATATTCCCCTGTTTTTACAATCGCAGTTTCAAAATCTAATTTTCTGCCCTTTGTACCACGCCATACCTGTGAGCTACGATTTTTTCGTTCATTAACTCAATGGTTTTCGATAAAGCTCGGGTTTTTTTATATAAAGTAAAAGAATGAAAAAGAATTCTTTTGTGAATATATATTTTTTGTCGACAGGGTGAAGTCATGCATATGTCGATCGTGAAACCGCGGTAGAACGAAAAAAGTGGACCAGGCAATAAAAAGTAACCGTTAGAAATTGAAGTACTTTAGTTTTACTGACCAACACATGAGTTAGTTGCGTGCATGCTAAAACTGACTTGTATGGAGAATACGCTCTCTAGAAGAACAGAAAAGATTGTTGATGAAAGAGAAAAAAAATGCTTTAAACACACTTCGAAGATAATAACAACAACAACGGATACAAAAGAATCTTTTTGATACAGAAACGTAGAAGCAAATTATTATGCTTTTGTTTCAGGATATTTCATAGTTTTATAAGTATTTATGTACAGTCCACCACGGCGATATATTTTATTCGTTGCGCTTACGAACCGTCTAATGGAAACATCTACATCCTTTTTAACCAATAAGCTTGGCAAATTTGAAATCGTTGAAACAGAATTTGTTACCATCGAATGTACGTAAAAAAAACAAATTAAATTATTAAAATTCATTAAATTTATATTGTATTTTAGTACAAAATTAATTCCAATTGCGATTAATTATTTTAAGCTATAAAGTTTATGCCGTATGTGCATAATATATTTATGTAAATATTTACATTAAAATTATGTAAATTTCTAATGTGATATTTTATTTAAATCATAACTGTTATGGCACGTGAATATTTTATGTTATAAATCTTATATTAATTTATCAAATATTTAAAAAAAATTACAATCTGTTATACTGTGTTATGGATTACATAATAATTGTGTAATATAGGTATGTATCCGTTAAAATTGTATCCGTACTACATATTGCTATTAATAAAACAGGTTTTAAATGTATTATAGTTATTGCTCGTTAGTAAAGATAACGGAATCTTACTTTTTCAGGTATACATATTATGAACATCTTTCCAAAAGATTATCATTATTTACAATAAAAATACAAAGCACTGATGCATTGCTTTAAAAGAAACATTAGTTGATCGTTAGCATGATTAGTATCTCATTAAAAATACAAAAAACTCTTCTTTATAATCTTTTTAGCTTAATCTTTTGTATTAATGTCCTTTAAAAATGAAATTTATTTAAATATAGAAAATGACTCTCCTAAACGTTAATTCCAAGTGCTAGCGAGCTAACGACGTTTATTATATTTTTACACAGCAACTCTAGTTTGTGTATTAATATTTAATTTGGTATTTTATAATGTATTAATGTTTATTGAATATTTCATAGCGAATAGCCGAGCTTTATATTATTTTGATATTGCATATTCTACCCAAAAATCCGCTTACATAATAGAAAGTGTTAGTTATTTTAGATATTTTTATTAAAAAGTCCATGCAGTTTATATGAACGGTTATTATAATAGCGAATAAATTTTATACGCAAGTAAATTTTCTACGTATATATAAAATACTCATTAATGTAGCATCATTAGTATGAACCCGTCGCCGCCGCCTATTTAATATCGCGACAGGAAAATTTAAACCACTACATTTGTGGGAGGTGTGACGCATATTAAACATTAACCGCAACTGAACTTTTAACAAGTAAAGTTTTAATTTGCTATATCGCTAGTGGCATAATATCAATTGGAACTCCGCTAACGAAGCGAAGATTCCCTGCATCCACAACGATAACTCCGCGACCTGTCATATCCTTTTATCAATATCCACGGCAAAGTGCGCCCACTATACCAATCCAAAGTACAAATAACGCCGCACCGATGACATCGTGGAAACTTTCTGTGCCATTCCGCACGCCAATAGTCATGCGCGCATGCAAACTGGTAAAACCCCTCGTCCGACACTCCGGATTCATTCATCAGGAGATCATCTCTCGAATTATTATGCATAATCGGCGCGAATCCCTGCTCGTGTAATCTAGACGAGTAAGAGTGAGAGAGTTGGAGAGAGAGAGAGCATACGAGGCCCCGGGAAAATTTTCACAATTAATTACCCCACTCACAAATTGAACGTGCAGCCTTATCTCCGTCGGCCGATTAATTAGCCGGCCTGGCGCGAACTTCTCTCCCTCCCACGGCTTTAAATCCCCGGAGGCGCGTAGTAGTGCTGGTAGTTCGGCGGTGGTCCGCGCGCAACTATCTCGCTGCTCGCCGGTCGCGCGACGTTAATCGCGATCGGAGCTACCGCCGCTGCTGCTGCTGGTCCACGCTCTCCGATGATCCTGGCCATCGCGGCGGCGGGCCGGCATCGGGCCCCGATACCACCACTGTCTATGTACAGGAAGCACCGGGGAAGTCTAGGTGTGGGTATAGACGCGAAGGAGGAGGACGACGCGCGCACACACACACGGGGGGCTCGTAGAGTCGACGCGCACGGCTCAGTGTCGGAGCAGCCACTGAGGCGCCGCGAAAGTCGCATCCGCCAGCGGCACTAGCGGCGCGTACGCCCCCTCCACGAGGGCCGCACGCCACGCGCGCTCTGCTCCCTGCGCGCGCTATTATAGTGTCCCTCTTCGCGCCCACCGCTAACCCACTCACACGCACCAACATATAACTGTATATATATATATGAGAGGAGGCGGCTCGAGAGCCCCCCGAGGATGTTGTGGCGGCTCTAGTGCAGCTCTGCACCAGCTCCCCTTTACTACTGGCATTCTGCCCTTTTTTTTTAAACCCGCGCGCGCAGCGTTATAGACCATTATACGCCAAGGGAGAGAGAGAGGGAGACGTTTTACATTTTTCCGCGCGTAATTTTAAAATTTTTTTTTCCGCGCCCGTGCTCGTAGGCGGTATTATGCGACGGAGGTGTGCATGCGCGCACCGCAAAATTGCGGAAAGAATAAACTTTTATGTACGTGAGTGCTCTCTCTCTCTCTCTCTCTTTCTGTGTATGTGTGTGTGTGTGTGTGTGTCTGTGTGTGTGTGTGTGTGTGCGCGCCGGTAAAAAGCCGTATTTTCTGCATGTGGCTAGTGCGCGGTTAGCATTCATTTGTGAATGAGGTGGTCTAATTGCGGCACAAAAATACGCTTTGAACTGCTTTTCCGTTTTACGCTTTTTTTTTGTTGTCGAAGCTGAAGCGTTGAAGCGTTGCAGAGAGCTGGTGGGTGCGGATTAAGAGGCATATCGACGCGAAAAAGGATACCGGTGATTGCTTTAACTTCGCTGTATTTGTGGATTATACATTTCCATTGTTAGAGTTTAATGAAATAATCCATTTACAGAGTATTGCTGGACGAAGATTAGCAAGGTTTGAGTAAAGGAGATAATAGTTCAAGTTTCAGTCGTATTTTGCTGTTGCAGGGAACAGTGCATAGATACATAGCAATCGTTTGTGTTTTGTCAATAAAGTGAATTTATTTAAATAACAAAGTTTTCGTTGGCTTTATTTGTCTTTGCAATACAATATATTTTTTTTTGTATTTTCCTATCTCATTCGAAAGAGATCGATTCTATTCGAAAGAGCTTTATATTTTTACCAGAGCAAAAATTATTACATTTCAAATACTAAGAAGTTATTATATACAAATATATAAATGGTTTTCAATCCAAAATGAGCCCATTTTAAGCGTTCTCCGGGGTATATATATGTCTGTACGTCCGTATAATATGTAATCAAGATCCAAACAAATTTTGGACTAGATACTCGTTTAATTATAAGTACCAAATAGTTTTTTTTAGTTTATATTGAGTCGACTCCATCGGAAAATAATAAAACAGTAATGCAAACAAAAATCTGAAAAAATGAAGAATGAGAAAAGGATTTTAAGCCTAATGTAACGAAAATAAATTTTTGTAACACAGGCACTTATATTTTCGCGTTTTTTAGGCATGACTGCTGACAAAATTTCACCAGATCAAATTTTGTCAACTTTATTATAACTAAAATTTGAGGTATATAAATGATCGATTTCATCGAAATTTTGAGCAAATTCCTCAAATTATCCCCACCTAAATTCGATATTTCTCAACAAACAAAACTTTTTCATGATCAACATTTTTGCGTAAAACAATTTCTGGTCAGTTAAACTACTTAAAAGAAAAATAGAAAATAAATTATTTTGTATGAATACGTTACAGTTTTCTTTAAAATATAATATATCAGTATATGAGATGTAACAGTTTTTTTATAATATCGAAGATGTAAGGTTCTCCTAGGTAGTAGCGGTCGTGCCTTATATGTAAAAATGAAGTTATTATAGAAGTATGAATACCAGGGGATTGGCGAGGCTCTCTAATTTCTTATCTGAATCTGGAAATAATAATATTTAGACAAAATTTTAAAAGTTATAATGAACAACTTGATAGTTTTTTATTTTACACATTTTTAAACATATATCTTCGTGAAATTTATAGAAATTCAATAATAATTTATATTCGACAATTAATTTTCAAGATAACTCAGGAAATTTTGAATTTCATATTTGTTTTATTGACTGTAGAGCGTTTTATCTCTTATAGAAACAAGAAAGAAACATAGACTGATATCAATTTAGATCTTTGACAATTAAAGTTTGCCGATTCTGTATTTAATTCCACGCGATTTCTAATTCAAATGCGATATCGAAGATTACGGTAAACGAAAAAGTATAAATTTATCAAGAAAAGGTATATTGGGATAAGACATAAAAGTAGTAGATAAATTAATATCAGTATCCTCAAAGTCTAAAGTCAGGAGTCCCATTTAATTGAAAATGAATGCGTTTATCTGTACTGGCATTATTCTGTTGCCCACACAACTTTCACCTTGGAGGTTTTGTAATTCAACCTCAAAACTTTTCTCCTGAATGAACGATGGACCCGAGATTTAGAAGTCTCACTTGTTCTGCAAGTTCGTACTCTGCTAAGAAAAGTCACTTGAAAAAGCTCTAGAAACAAATTAATATTAAACAAGCTGTACAGCTTCTCTCAATTCGTGGGAGCGAAAGTTCAAGTGAAGGTTACAAATCTCTCTTATTATCCACGTCTTCATTCGTGTTCTATTTATTTATTTGTTTATTGCTCTGAGATTTCGATGATTTTCTATATTTCCGATTTCCCTGAGTCGAAATATGCGTTTTCTGGAAAATGTGTGCG
>JAPYZO010001778.1:2817-27511 GCA_030522905.1 Torymus flavipes
GACGCAACGATTGCGCGCGAATGGCGCTGTTGAGATTTAGCAAGTGACGCGGACAGGTTAGGTGCGAGAGAGGGAAAGTTTTGCCGAGAGAGAGAGAGAGATATATGTGCGCGTGTGTTTAGTAATATGTTTCCTTGCGTATTTATTCGCTGATTTATTAGGGATGAGTTATCGTTGAGAAAATTAATGTGTAGGCTTTTAATGAATTACTTTTTTTTCATAAATAAATGGCTCAGTGGAATGTCCAGTATATTTATTATGGTTAGAAGAAGCTAATTCGACAAGGCTTTCATTCAAAACGTTCCGAAATTTTTTTTTGCCAGAAAATACGCGAGCTTAGAAACTACAACGAAAGTCGAGTTGAATAAATATAGAAACGTATTATACTTACGTGGAGAATAGATTTTTTTTTAATTCATTACTATATAACCACGAACCGATATGTAGGTACCATAAATCACCCACGGACACGACAGAGAGCTCTTAACGCCCGAAATCTCCAATCAACAAAGTGTACCACACACACCCCCAGCTAATCCCGTATACAGCAGACTTCTCGGATCACCCGTCGATTGAAAATGCAAATGTCCTCAGCAGTCGCAGTCGCAGTCGCAGCAGCCTCATATCTTATGTACCCTCTATATACTTGCCCTCAGCCTCCCCCAGCGATAACCTGAAAATCGAGCCGAGCAATCACCCTCCGCCACAATCGATCGCCCTTATATAAAAAAAAAGAAGAGAATATCCCTCGCGTACTCTCTCTCTCCCAAAAACCCCATAAAAAAGCCCTTAATCTCCCCTCTCGCCCGGCTTTAATCACCTCCTGCATCTCTCCACCGCCCCATTTGAATACACAGAAGCGCGCGCGAATATCGCGCACTCTCGCGATGATAATCGCCGTTATAGGGGACACGCGTCGACGAAAAAACTCTCTCTCTCTCCCTCCCTATTGTGTCGCGTGCAGCAGCAGCAGCTTTGCATTTCGGCGCTCGCCCGTTCGCTGGCTGGCTGCTGTGCACATGCGCGCAACTGCCTAGGCCAGCTGTCGTGCCGGCACGTCGCATATTTCACATTATTATACACGCCGTCCGCGCGCGCCTCTGCCAGGCTGCACATGCACCTTATTTCGCGAAAGAAGATGGGTGGAGGAAGAGAGAGAGAGAGAAAGAGAGAGAGTTCGTGCCGACGACGCGTGGTCGGTGTAGGTGTTGAGTTCGACTCGAGAGCGTGCGCGCTTGTTAGGAATCTGGGGTGTGGGAGTAGGTCTAGTCTCGTTTTTCTTTTTTTTCCTTTTTTTTTGTTTTAAGGGATGACGCGCTGGTTCGTTCGTTTTTTTTGTTCGTTTTGAAGGGATGGCGGGAGGCTGCTGCCGCCGCTTACTGGGTCAGGTGAAGTATCGGCTTTTAATGGAGGGTTAGGGTTAATTGAAGGGTTGCCCGAAGCGCAGGTAGGTGACACTGGCACGTGGCGGTCGGCACGGATCGTTTGGGAAGGGGAAAAAAATTGTCCCCGAGGATAATTAGCAGGTGTGTACAGTGTGTAACGAGGCGTGTTACAACAAATGCCGTCGGTATCTGGAACTATTTTGTACTGAAAAAAAAAGATATGTTCAATGGTTTTTAACAATATTTTTCATTTTTTTCAATCGAAATGATTGAATTCTTCGTTTTTTTTGCTGGTCTCTCTCGTCGTCGTTACGAATTCAAAGCTTTTTATTACACACACACACACACACTCGTGTTGCAAAAAATATCATCGAATGAAAGCGCGCGAGCTCTCGGTACTTTCGTAAATTGAGTTTTCGCCTTTGTCAGCGGGACACGCGTAAATCTGAAAAAGCATTTGTAAAGTTCGAATTTTGATTATTAACGTATATAGAGGCGGTGTGAGGCAAAAGCATCCGAAATCCCTTTATGTACGGAGTGGGAGGGAATTTTATGGGGAAAAGTTTTTCAACAATTATTACGCGACTGTCTCGCGCGACTTGAAAAGCTCAAATATTGTAATATTTCGGCGTATAAAATTTTTCTACAGTTTTGGTTTAGTTAAATATATATGTATTTGTGCTATTAAATCATTGTAATTTTGTGAAGCTCTAAAATTCTTAATTAACCTATTACGATTTTTATAATAAAAATTTTCATATACCCGTTTGGAAAGTTTTACTTCTTTTACGACTCATCTACAATTTTACGATTTAATAAATTAATTTCGAAAAGTTTGGTCAGAAACGTGAACTTCAGGTTGTGTATGTGCGTACGTGGGCGAGAGAAATTTTTCTGTGTTACCACGTTGAATATTTTAGGTATTTTTACCTAGTGATCATTATAACAAACAATTACATTTTTCTTTCGACTAATTCCGGGCTGCATCAAACTTATTTGAATTCTTCATTAACGCTGGACGATATAGCAAGATTAATCTTAATGTTGTATTGTCTTGCCTCAATATTCAAGACAATAATCGATACAATATTTATATACAGTTTTCGATACAATACGAAGATTTTGGTATCAAGAATGTAAAGTATCTTGTCTTGTCTTGAAAATAATTTAAAATCTTCTAATCGTAATAATTTATCGAAATACATTTCGCGCTACATATCCCCTCAGGCCGGCTTACTTTAGTACGTGAGGTTATAGGGTGAGGGTGCGCCGCCTAGCGGCAGCGCTTCAACTAATCTCTGGTCGGCAGCACATATATGGCGAGAAAAATCAAATTTCAAATTTGGCATTTATACTTGTGCCGAAATTTTATTCTTTTTGTATTAAACCTAGTGTAATTATATATTAAATTACGTTCCGTTACATTATTCTTAAAATTCAGTAACATTTGTAACTTATAAGTTACTCTCAATCATTTAGAAAGGTCTCAAACCTAAATCCCGGGGGTGCGAGGTCCTCGCAAAAAACAGAGCTACGGCGGAGACGTGCGACACTGAACAAGTCAATTATTTCAAAAACTTACTATTTTACGTATGTGTGCCTTGCTCATCTAGGTGGACCTCTAATTTTTTAAACAATCGACTCGCCTTTTGTCGCACGTTTGTGGAACTCCAATAGATCAATAATTTCGAGACAAGACAATAATACTTCTCATATTGACTGAAAAAACCAAGACAAGAGAGAAATTTTCAAGAATTTGCAAGAGCGAGAAAATAATTATAGAAATATTGTATTGTCTCGCTCTCCTGCAGACCTATTTTTCACAAAGCAACCCTCTAAAAAAGAAAAGCCTATACCTATATCTCGCTCACATTTCCAACTTCACCCACCCGCACCACCACCCCATCACAACAGTATAGAACACACAAAAACCACCGGCAACACCACACCGCACCGTACACCAACCAGACCTACATTCCGCAGGCGCTAATTACCACAGGCGCATCAGCGCCGATCAAATGTAACGCACGCGTAGCGCGCAGCACAACAGCCCTGCAAGTTGCATTCGCGGAATTAACGCGATAATTAGCGGCATTCGCGCGTAATGGCCCCCACGCGCGAACCTTGAAAAGTCTCTCTCTCTCTCTCGCATTAATAAATTCCTTCTATTCAATTAACGCTTATGCACGCGCGTATATGTATACGCATACAAGCGCACCTTTAATTCACGCGTTATGCTCCTTTGCGGCAGCGAAACTCGCGCGCGCGTCAGTCGTAATTACATCCACTTCGAATTCCCGCCGCTTTTTTCAATTTCTTCCACCACGCGCCTGTATGCGCGCTGCACACATGTGCGGCATTTCTAATTACGTCTCTCTCTCTCTCTCTCGCGCTCGCGTTTGCTCTTTCGCCGGGGACTATCATCCCCCCGGCCTTTTATCTCCTGCGCTCGCTTCGCTGCACCTCGGCTCTCTTCTGACTCTTTTTTTTTTCATACGTACTTTTATCGCGTCCTGTCCCTACTCTCGCGCGCGAGCTCTCTTTCGCGATTGTTTCCCCCGCGAACATTGTCCGCGTGTGCAGGCAGAAAGCTCGCTTTCGTTATTATTTTGATGGGTTGCTACTGCTGCGAGGTTTTCAAGGGCACCGGCAATTTTCGCTTCATTCAGACGCGCGGAGGGGTAATTTTCGGTTCTTTTTGTGCGTTGAAAGTGGCGGAAGGGTGGTAGAGATTTTTTCTTTTCTACTTTTTCTTTTTCTCTCGCTTTCTAAAGAGAAAGCTATATGTAACAGTGACATTTTTGGACTTTGAGATTTCGATGATTTTCGTTATTTCTGAACTCCCTGAATTAAAATGTGCATTTTCAAGAAAATATCTGTGTATATGTATGTTTATCTATTTGTGCGTGTGTGCGCGTATGTTATAAATTACGTTACGCCATAAGTAGAATACGAAATGAGATATCAATCTCAAATTTGGCAGGTATATAAAGTATATGCTAAAGTTGTGGAATTTTAATTTTAGCGTTGATCTGATAATATTAAGTTGGCTCAAAAAAAGAAAAAGAAAAATATCAAAGAAACGAAAATAAGTTTTTTTATTGTGGGGTTCGGAAATATGTTAGAAGTAGGAACATTGTCTTAAAGCACTTTTAATTTTCTATCCATACATATTTTTTCGGCCCAATCAGATGATAATAATTCTTTTTTTCGAGGTGTTTCTTTATATTTTATTAAAAAATAAATAATATTTATTCATTTCTCCTTTGTCGCGTAATTACGATATCTACTCAGTAAATGTTTTTAAATATAATTTTATATAATAGTTTCTAATAATTTATGTATTATGCAAAATAAAGTTTGTAGAAATAATGCAATTTTATAACGAAATATACATTTAAAAAAAATATAATTTGATGTAATTTCACCATTCTCTTTGAGAAAGCATTCTCCTAAAGCAGTTAGCAGCGGTTTCTTTAATTTTTTTTTTTTTTTTTTTTTTTAATGAAAATGTAGTTTTGCGATGTAGTACGTCTCTGCGTGTATAAAGCGCAACGTCCGAATGCTTTTCAAAAGATGGAATTTTAAATTTCCTTATGCATACAGACAAGAAATTTGCATGCTGAAATACATTAATTCTTTTTTAATAAAAGGCTAGCCAGAGCTCTGAGCAAGACTGCCTTCGTTACTTTTTCATGGGTTGTAAAATTCTATCAAGATTTAATCAACGTGCACGCACACGTTGTTTAACGTAAAAACACAGGCTTTGAGAAAAAAGCAAATGAAACGTAGCGCAGGGTTAAAAGTTTTTTTCTGACGTTTATCAAGTCGGTTAAATAACGTTAACCGAGAGAAAATGGTTATCCGCGTAATTCAATCCTCTCTTTTTCTAATGATATACAATAACCGATTACCTATACAGCGGGAGGGGGACGAACTTGCCGTGCGGCCAGAAATTAAAGTAATTTAAGCTTCAGAGGCTGCCGGATCGATCGCCTGCGGTTTATCACAAAAACACATAATTACGACATTGCATTACAGCGCGCTCGCAGGCTTATTAATATATCAACGCATGGGTGGATCTCGAAGTAGGGCTGACAAAGGCAGTGCTTCAGAATTTTCAATTTTAATGGAATTTTAACAAAGTTACGCGTCCATAAAGTGCATAATTGAGTTTCGGGCCCTTAAGTGAGTCAAAGACGATATTACTCAATTTTGACTTACGATGTACAGGCTAATACTGAGATATTTTTGTTATATATATGTAACGCAAATAGAGCATCAAATTTAATAATTTTTAACTGCATTGACAGAACTACGAAGCGAGCCCTTTTTGATCGATAAGAATCAATTATACAGCGACTGGAAAGGAAAATGGTTTGTGAAGAAATTACATAGATGCAATATAAGGTGCATCTCTTCTTTGATAGTTCCAATTTGTACAATTATATACAAAATATTTTTTTGAAAATGCTTGTAGAGTAGGCGGCCCGTGGTTTCCGCACTTTATCGAGATTTTTTGTTCTCAAATGCCGTTTCAATTTAAAAAGTTCTGAAGCAATTACAGTCATGGAAAATGTTTATAACAGTAGTTAATTAATGGTTGGCGTATTTTTATGTATATATATATAGGTATATTCATTACTTCATTATTAATATAATGAAAATAGTGCTATGACATAATTTAAAATTAAAGTTTGCAACGTTGGAAGAATGCAGTGAAATACAAAATTTTTATATATTTCAAATTTGGTATGTATATTGTTAATTAACATGAATTTTTCATGTTTTATCAAGTATTCAGTTTTTTTTATTGAAATATATAAAGTAACTTATTACAAAGGTTACATTCTTCAGTAATAACCTTAATTAATTGTAAAAAATTCTTTCGTTGCATTCCGACGATGCAAACATCAAACCCATACGTCCACAACACAAAAAAGCCCCATTCCAAACAAGAGCTTCTATAATAATTTCCACTGGCAACCTCTCTCCCGCTGAAAAGTCCCATTAATACAGACATTAACTCCCCAACCGCTGTCTCGACTTCGAAATGACTATTTCATAATTTTCCGTTGACCGAACACACTCGCGTGCGGCGTCGACGCCCCCTTAAAACAAAACGCTCCCCACGGTCTCTCTAACTGCCGATTTTTAAAATAACCGCCCCGATGCACGCGCAATTTCCGCCTTTTCTCACCCCTCTGTTCCTGCTCTCGCCCCCCGCGTGCGCGCAGTCGAAAAAAATGCAATTTTAATTACCCCGGGGTCCCAGCCCTCGCGCGCGCGCGTGTAACCCCAGCGACACGAAGCAAAACGAAACGCGCCTATATACAGAGGGCAGAGAAAAACTGCCGAGCAACTCGAACTTATTAAATTTCACCAAAATAAACTCTCTCCCGCCGCGGTGGCGTTGGAAAACTCTCGCGCACTTGAAAAAAAAGCCCGCGTTTCCGGCCGATAATTTTTCTCCCCTCTCACTCTCGCGTGAAGGGAGACAGAGAGCGAGAGGGTAGGAGAAACTAATGAGACGGCGGCGGCATGTGGCTCGCTCGACTGGTGCTAAAAGGGAGAGAGGGGAGAGGAAGATGCAGCAGCAGTAGCAGAGGATTTTGGGCGCGTGCGCCTGATGTCGTCGCGTGCCGCTGCGGAATTCTATTGAAATTTATGGAAAAATATGGATTGCGTTTTTTTTTTCTTCTCTCCCTTCGGAAAAAAGAGAAAGCGAGGTACAGAGTATCCATGCGGGCGGCGATAAATCTGAATTGAAAATTGAGATAGGGATTTTTTTGGATTTCTTTTTTTTTTTATTTTGCAGCTATAGAGAGAATGTGTGTGTGTGTGTATTAATTATTGGGATACAGTGGATCGCTTGTTGAGCGATGTTTTTAATTAGCGCGCGCGGGAGTTTTAATTAGCCGACGAATGTATGAACGATTGAATGATTTTACGCATGATTGTGCTGATAATGCGCCGCTTAATGCGCGTGTGTATTATAAGCAAATTAAAATATGCATTTATATCCGCGAGCAATTATAAAATTACTAAATATATCAAGCGGAGGGATTTGTGAAGCGCGCGTATCGCTGCGTTGAAATGCGCGGAAATCATTATAGCAATGTTATCCTCGGGCATTAAATATACATATGATATAAGGAAACGTGGTTGAAATTTGCGAAGTACGCTTATTATGTAATTTTTCAAACCTCATATGTATTTCGAAATTTTCATTGTTAATCCTGCCAGTCTAAACTTAATCTTTCCGTCAAAATAACCTCGACTGGCTTCCACTGTACGCCGCACCAATCCAAAAACATCCTCTTCGAGAACAAAAGCAAAGGAGAGAGAGAGAAGGAGGCGAAAAACCCGCAAACTACATTGGTCGCATCCGGCTACGAGGGAACTTGCAATTTACACCGAATTCGAAAACGCGTTCAATTTCTTTGCGCCCTCTGAAATACCCGCGATATAGCGTTCAACGACGGCGAAGAAAGAAAAGGGGAGGAGAAGAAGAAGAGACGGAGAGACTATACTACTACTACTCGGGGGCTCATTACGGGCAACAAGGCCAAGGCTATGATGTCCGCTGGCTCGCGCGGTCCCGTCATAATAGAGGTACCGCGCGCGCGTCCCTAAAACTCTCTCTCTCTCTCTCTAGGTTCTCTTCTCTTCTTCTCTTTTACGAGAGCCGGGGCCTTCAATTTCACCTCTCCGCGTGCCAGTGGCCTCTCTGTCTTTTACTTGTATTTCTCTTTCTCTCTTCCTCGTCCGTTGCCGCTTCCTCCTTCTCCTGCTCTTCTTCTTCGCGCCTTTGCGCGCGCAGCTGGAGAAATCGCATTGTGAGCGTGCAGAGCGACGACGACGACGACGACTAGCTATGTATAGGCTCCGCTGGATAATTGCGGAATAATGGAGCGCTTTGGCCAGCCAAGAAATTTATGGCGGCGGAGGATATAACGCGAGTTGCCACCAGCGCGCGCGCGATTTGTGAATGGGGAATTGGGAAATCGTGCATGGTTTGCGGAGAGAAAAAGGGAGTGATATTGTAAATTGAAGTGGCGTAGTAGGAGGTTTAATAGGTATCTGGGTGAGGAATGTGTGGCGAAATGATATGGCTAGGGTTAGCAATTTTTTGGTGGAATGGTAATAGGGGTTTGTGGATGTTGTACGGAGGCTCAACTGCTGTTAGTTTGTATGTGATATTTGTGATACTTCATACAGGGTGTTCAAAAAGTATCGCAACCCTTCCCGCTCATTTTGGAATCAACTAGCTAAAAGAAAACGATACTTTTTGAGCACCCTGTGCGTGACAGTCTGACACAAACATTACACATAATATGTCTAATTATATTATAATTAGCAATGTAGGTAGACACAGTTTTTGAACTAATATTGCAATGCGTAATACCTTACAAGAAAAGTCACGGATACATAGTAGGTGTGATGATATCACACTTAGTTTTGAGTATATAGTAAAGTCTAAACGAAAAATGCACCAAGTATAGTTACATAGTATCTAGGTACACGAATCAAATAATAAAATTAATCGCAATAGATAATAGGAGTGAATATTTACCAATCGTTTGAGATTATTGTATCCAATAACGCTTTTAAAATAAGTTTGATATACATTTAAAAAACCGTTTTCAAAACCAATCTTGAGTTTTTACGTTTTATTCGAACGCATACTTATACTCTTGCCACTTCCAGCAACAGACCTCGCTGTAACGAAATGGCATGTAAGCCCAAACCTTAATTCACATAATGAACCGACCTTCTTTCCTGCCGAAACTATATATCCACCAATAACCAACATCTCACTACCGCTTTAAAAAATCCCGGAAACCGTAAACCGGCGCGAAAAAGAAGGTGTCATCGCTTTTAACAAACACACCCGATTATATCCCGCCTCCCCCGTATACAATTTAAACAAACTTCCTTCCTTCCTTCCATCTCCCTCCCCTAATCCCTAAACCCTCACACGCACACAATAGCTCACGCTTAGAAAACATCCCGGAATGTCGTCCAGCACGCAAAGTCAAGCCCAAAGTCAGACTCGTTCCTTCCCAGTCCAGTCATCCTCCTCTCTCTCTCTCTCTTAAAAATTATTTAAAGAAAAAATAAAAAAAAAAAACCTGCACACGCCAGCCATAGCCGAGGAAGAAAAAAAAGCGCAGAATCACCGGCTCGCTCGTTCGCTCTCTCGCAGGTATATAACAACCGCGGGCGCGCAGGCTCCCGCACTCTCCCTTTCCGTCCCCTCCGCTCTTACACACACACATATAGGCCTACATATACGCGCGAGAGCCTGCTACACACGCGAGAGCGCACGACGAGCGCGATTTCCAAAGCGGCGTCGACAGATGGCTCCTGCGCGCGCGGCGGCAGTGGCGGCGGAGAGAGGGAGAGAGAGAGTGGGGCCTGCCTCGCTCGCTCGAACGGCACCGCCGTCAGTCCTATGCGCGTGCTTCTTTGCGCTACTCGCGTGGAGAGAGAAACGCTCGCTCGCGTGAATGAAAAAAAGCGAGTTAATATTGTGCGGCGCGTGATATAAAGGTACACAATATACGTTTGTTCGTTCGCTCGTTCGTTGTTGTTTGTTTATAAAACATATACCATGTGCTCGGTGATGAGAAGGAGGTGTACGATCAGTGACAGCGCCGTGTTGATGGTCATGAGATGTTGTTGATTAGTGCTGGAACCGCGGCGCCGCAGATGTTAAGGAGGCAGCAGCAGCAGTCGGCAGTGATCGTTGCCGCGAAGGAGGAGGAGAATTGTCGTCGACGAGGAGTGTGCGTGACAACAGCTAGCCGCGAGGAGGACAACACGTGCGGCGGCTCGCGTTACGCGCGGCATCACGAGTTCCCGAAAACACTGCAGACGGTATATATCTTTCATATACATTGATGCTCTTTTCCGGGAGTGTAATCGATATACAGGCGTTGAAGTTTTTCTTTTTCGAGGGGGCCGGGGGATATACATGTGGTGGCTGCGAAGATTGCGGTGTTGAATGTCGCAGCCGCGCGCTTCGTGTGTGTTGCTGATTAGCATATAACGCGTGCAGGATGTTTATATATGAGGGCACGACGCGGCAACAAGTTTGATTTCTTCGAAACTATAATTTATTATCGGCGATGTTATATATACTTAATAGCTCTCTTGCGTGAAACTATTTCCCAATGATGGGTGGCCGTGGAAAAAGCCGGCTGCGGGGTAGAAAAAAAGCGAACCTGGTTAATTGTAACTTCGAGTGTCGTAATAATGAAGCGGCACGACGATGCTACCTCTCTCCCGCTTTTAATTTGGAAAAACAACGAGAAACTAGCCGCGACAAACCGGGGCTGCCAGTTCCAGGAGAGAACGAACGAGCGAGAGACTTTTTTTACGCTTAACAGTTATAACGGCGCGTCGCCGGAAAGTGTTGGAAACGCGCGCGCGTTAGAGTCGTTCCTTTTTTTTCCTCTCTCTCTCTCTTGCTCGCGGTGTTGTTGGACGCGCGTTCTTAGAGCCGGAGGAATTTTTATTGAATAACTGTGCGCGCCGCGCGTATACTGCAGTGGCGAGCGAGCGAGCGAACAATGTAAATTGGTCTCTCTCTCTCTCTGACGCAACGTGAGTTGTTGTTTTTGCGCGCGAGGTTGCTTGCATTTAATTATGGTTGTGTGTGAGAGAGAGATTTTGAAAGATCGCAAGTTCTTTTTTAGAACAATGGAGTGTACAGGTGTGTGTGTGATACGCATGCGGCGGTGTTATCAGAGTCTTCGACGAACATTGGTTTATTATCTCGGTGTATTCGACGAAGTTGACTCAGGGACAATTTTCCCGATAAGTGCAGCGCTTCATCGGCAGGTATACAATGTTTAGAGAGAGATTATAATACGAACGGAGAAGAGTGGTAAAAACGACTGGCGAAGTTTTTTTTTTACGCGACTGCGCGTTCGCATACTTAATGCGAGGAGAGAGAGAAGAAGCGTATAATGACATGCAAGAAAGCCAAGCGATTAATTTGTGAGCGCAATACATCTTCCATGCGCTGCGTTACGTAAACGGCGAAGGTTACGAAACTATATAGGTATACATGTGTGTGTGTAACGTGCATATACGCTGCGGTGTATATCATTCAAAAGTGTCAGCGCGTCGTGTCTTTTAAATTGGCCGGCGCGGGACCTGCAGAGTCGTTTCAAGAGAACTAATAAAGAGATCGATTATTTTTTGTTACAGTTTAAGACCACGCGACATGTATTTATTTTTGTCATTACGTCGAGCCCCTCCTTTTTTTTTCTCTCTCTCTCTCCGTCTTTCAAAGACCCACGAATATCAATTATGGTAATGATAATCATTCGACTTTGTGTGTATTCTAGAAAATCACTTTAGCTTTTTTACCGCGTTCGACTAGCGGCGGTAATCCTTTACAAGTGTATGTACATACGAGAAAAAAAAGGTTTATGACTTTGTACGATACCTTGACAGCGATGTCACGGCCCACTCCTCCCGTCTATTAATATTCCCCGAGAGGAGAGAGAGAGAGAGAGAGAGAGAGGGAGGCGCGTATATATATGTATGTGTGTACATATACAAAAAAAATTAATAGTTCCACCGAAGCGCGAACAAAAAAGAATCTCATCAAACTGCAGTCGTTTCTCTCCTCTTTTTTTCTCTTCTCTCATATAGCCTCCAAAACTTCCCGGGCGTCTCATTACTCACTCGAGTCTCGGGCAACATAGATATATAATCTTAGGCTATACTTACTGGCAAAGAAGCTGGCGCGCGCGCGAAAAGAGATACTACGCGAGCGGGGGAAATAATAACGAACGTCTCGGGCTCTCGGACGAATTAGTCGACGTCGCACAGAGGGACGCAAATATTTGACTTGGGAGAGAGTAAGTTGAAGTCGAGTGGCAAACGCGCGCGACGTAATCCCTCTTCCATGCTGTTTCGCGCGGCTCTGGCTTTCGCGGAATTTTTCGAGTACCGCCGCCGCTGCGTAACGATTTGAAAAAGGGTATAAAGGGTTTTGTAAATGAATAAATCATGTGGATTGTGCAATGTATATCGATGGGAATTTATATAAGTCTACAGTGCGTTGAATAATAATCTCTTGACGCGATGTGTGTGTTCTACGGATGACTGAATTTCAGCTTTTGCCGGTTATGATGTATTATATGATTATATGTATATAAATGGATTTCCAGAGAGTGGAAAGTATTTTTAGCCGTATAAAAGCCGGTAAGCTGCGATAAATTAAAACGCCGATTGAGGATTGATTAAGAGAGACCTCGATTTAACTCTCTCAGAGATAGAAACTTTATATAAATTAATATGCATAATGAGGTGAGCGAGAGAGCCAAGTTTCCCCGTTTATAGCTCACCTGGCAGGAATGCACGATCACGCTTTTCGTATATATAATTATGAAGAAATGCCCTTTTCCTCACCGGTATACCTATGTTTCCCAACGTAAATCGCCGGCACTAATTAAGCGAGTGTAGTTAATAGCGCCGACCTTGACGACAGTCTCCGCGTTAACCTAATACCTTTCCCACACTTTTAAATTTCTCTCTCGTGTGCCATCATCGGCACTCGAACGTGCGACAACCCGGTCCGCACGCATGTAGACATCGCGGTGCATGACTAATTACCGACACAGCAGCACAGCGATGGTAGTATATAGAGGAGAGGAAGCCCTCGTCGATATTAATCGATGCCGAGAGCCGGGCGCGCACGTTCGAGCTATCGATCTACACACAGAGCGGCAGACTTCGGCTCTTATGACGCGCGAGGCTGCACAAAGTAATTACCCGCGTTTCGAGTGGCCCGCGCCGCCGTGGGCTATAGGAGGGACGTGCAGACGACGACGGCCCTCGAAGACGACGATGACGCCGACGAGGTAGAGGTGGAGAGAATCCATATTGATAGGCACTTACATTTAGTAACGATCCATTAGGAGAGAGATGACAACGCGCTGCTGCTGCTGCAGCGAGAGCTCCGCGGATTCTTTCGCCTATACGATGTGTATTACACGGTGCAATTGGGTTTATATATAAGTTGGGCTTCTTGTGTTTTCGGCGGGGAATACATTATACGCGCGTAGGAGAGACAGAGAGAGAATAGAGTGTAGAACATGTGTTACGGGCTGACAAATGGCTTGTAAAGTCCGCGCTGATGACTGCGCGGCGCACAAAGAAAGACGCGCATGTGCATCGCTAAGCGACCGCTGATAGATCGGCGGGACGACGTTTGTCACGGATTATGTACACGTATATATGTACACAGACACGGTGATGATCGATCGGCGGGTGTATGGGGGAGCAGCAGCAGCGGCAGCGACAGACATTCCGAAATCCGGGATTCGATGCACCGACCTGCGCTGCAATCACTTACTCTCCGTATGATTAATGTGCTCGAAGAAGAAGATATGTGCTGCTTCGCCCGTATGTTATGGTGTATACAAGGGAATAGCTAATTATTATACGCGTTATGCAAACTTAGAAGAGAAGAGACGCACCCATGAGCGCCCTTTTCAAGGTTCAGCGAATATACGTTAATCAAGCGAGAGCTTTGTTCGTCTAGATTTATCTTTCTATGTGAAGCAAGAGGCAGAGAGAAAGGGATAGAACTCGCTCTTCGTTTGGCAGGTTATTAATGCGTCTTTGGATGAGTCGGCCGAATGTCGCGTTGTAGGTAATGGGTCTACAGTAAGGGGGTGGGTTATAATACATGTATACGCAAAGAAATCAAGAAAGTCTCTCTGCGAAACCTCAACACCTACGTCAAAATCACGGCAGCGAGTTTACACACGCACACACCGATATCGCCCCTAATTAAAACGCGACTTCCGCGTTCGCAAACTTCCCTATCTCTCTCGCTCTCTTCCCTTACACACACGCGCGCGTCGTCTCCTCTCCCCCGACAACTCGAGCGATTTATCTCCCTCTCGTTCAGCGCCCTTCCTCCCCCCCTGACTTTCACATTCTCCGCTCTGCTCTCTCACTCCCCTACACACTATCGCGAAAGTCGATGCTCCTTCGCGGATGAGCGATGCGCCGGGGCGAATGGGCGACGTTGAAAAATGTATATAGTTGCGTGTGTACGATATACTTAACACACGCTGTGATGTTGTTCGGTTCTAGATTTCTACCGAAATTTATGGAAATCGCGTGTACGTCTGAGGCTTGTTGTTTCAGAGAGAGAGTTTGTCGATAGACATCGACGCGATACGTCAGGCGCACGCGAAAAAAAAAATAATCCAAACTCGCGCGCTTTGCACACGCAAGGCTCTCGTGTATCGGGTATAATTGAATTATCGTTGCTGCGCGTGCACACGCGTCGCCGATTCTTCACCCTATATACACACACATACACGAGCGCGCGAAAGTATAGCTGCTGCACGCGCATGGAAATCTCTCGACGACGACGCGCGTCTGCAGCAGTCATTTCGATTAGTGACAAATAACGGGCGCGGCAACAATAGGCCGCTCTGCTGTCGTGTGCATCCTCCTACGTGTCATCCCTCGACTCTCTCTCTCTCTCCGCGCCAGAATTCATCTCTCTCTCTCTCTCTGGTGGTTTTTGTCTCTCTCCCTAGCACTGCGCCGTGTTGTATCGGAGCCAGCGAGCGCGCCGCGCTCATTACCCCGCGCTGTCTAATCACTCGGCTACGAGAGAGAGGAGTCCCTTTGTGGGAACTTTGGTGTGTCGTGCCAGCGCGGAATTTCTTTTTTTTTTCTCGTCTTCGTTTTTTCGGGTAAATGGAAATGCGGCGTGTGATGATGATGATGATTTTGGCAAAGTCGCGCGTGTGATGAAGACAGTGAGAGCTGTTTGCTTATAGGGTGTTGTACCTTATATTATGCTAGGGTAAGTAGCTCGAGAAGTTAATAGCCACTACGTCTTCAAGTTCATTGTAATATTAATGTATGCATCAAACTTATCAGATCCTCTATGTATAATGATGGACTTATTACTAATGGATCCCTCCTCCTCACGCAAACGCATTTTCGCGCGCCATATCCACATTTTAACGAAGACGAATCACGCGCCCACCTTATTTACCCAGCACTCGTCCGAAATCCTCTCTCTCTCTCATTATCCGACTCTTGTTCGCTCCCAGGTCTAATTCACTTTTGCCACCGTGCACGTGTGTGCAGTGTATTCACCTCGAATCTTCGCTCACTCAGCGTGCGGGCGGCTGAATCTACACTTGACACTCGTCCCCGGGAATTATCATTCATAATGGCTCGTTAGGGTGGGGCGGGACGGGCACAAAATTATTGGATTAGTTGCCGAGTGCGCGCTCCCGACTGCGGATTCATGAGAGAGCTGCTGGTGGTGGTGGTGGTAGCTTAATGCGATGCATATATGCTCGAAACTCCCCGCCGCAGAGAAGAGCCGACGCTGTATAGATCGAAGCTTCTACACTCTCTTTCTCTCTCGGAAGTTAGATTGTTAATTTACCGGGGGGATTAAAAGAGTGTGGCTGCTTTTTTCTTCCCTCGCTCTATGTATCGTCCGGCGCCGCAGGGAGAGGGAACAAAGGTGCGGTGTGGTGGTGGTGGTCGGCTTCAATTAAGCGCGATATCGGGGCCTTTGTGCTGCTATGGACGATCGGGGAAAAATTCGGCGGGTGTAATGAGGCGCTGGAAGAGAGATTTTTCTCTCGCGGTTTCGAGAGAGTTTTGGGTCCCGGGATTACGGGGGAGATCACAGTGGGCGTATAGCTCGTAATTGACGGGGGTTAGAGGAGGAGTGACTCTCTTTAAAGCTCGATCGAATAGTTAGATAATTGCATGGTTTTCCGAGCGATTGGATTGAATTACGCGCCGCGCGAGCAACGATATATATGTGCCGTGAGAATGTAGGTGCGAAAGGGGCGCTATAAGCGGCATTAAAGCCAATGACGCGGCCGGTCTATTATTTTTCTCTCTTTTTTATCCTCTCGTCTCCAATATAATAAGAGTATCGGTGAAGTTGATTTAAACTGAGCCGCGCGATACAATACTTTTTTCTTCCCTCTCTCTCTCTCTCTCTCTCTCTCTTTCGTATATCACCTCGAACTCGCCCGGAAGTTTACGCTCGAGTTTCATTAGCGGCTCATAAATAAGCAGAGAACACTCGCGCGCGACTTAATCACTTTGACGGCGTATATTACTTATTAAACACACCTAATCTGCTTCTTACGGAGCTGTCGTGAATGATTACGAGATAACGCTCCAATAATCATGCCAAAATCATCGACAATTTACTATTCAATTCGTCAACGTGGGCAAAACCCCAAACCCTGTGCGTATATAAACTTGCGCAGACCAAACAACCAAAGTCTCCGCTGCGTATATATACATATATATATATAAAAATCGACAGTAAACATCCGTTCGCTCTCTCGCTTTATATATACAGAGCGAGCTATCGGTCCGTCGCCAACGTGAGAGAAGCTTATACGACTCGCCGGGTTAAGGCTCCTGACACACATCTGGCCCGGCGATAAGCTTATCGATTCGCCGACGACTATTGCTATACGAGCGCTCACGCGTGTCTTATGACGCGTCGTGTATCAATCCGCGTACGTGTGTGTATATATTATATATACGTGCGGTAGATAAGGCCGGAGGAGAGCGCGCGCTCGTGCTACACGCATGAATAATTCAGCGTCGGCTCCGCGTCTTTTTATCGCGCCTCGCCTTTTAATTCTCCGCGACGCCGCCGCCGCCGCCGCGATTATCATAATTGCGTACGCGGATTCTTTTTACGTACCCCCTTCCCCCTTTTCTTCAAGAGTTATCGGCGCGAGGAGGGGACGCTCGGTGATTCGAAATTAACTTCCTCTCTCTCTCTCTCTTGTGAGAAACGTCGCGCGGTGGCGGTGGTGCAGTGATAAGGGGATAATTTATGAAAAAGGTAGTCGCGAGCGAAATGGATCTTTGATGCGCGTCGCTTTTTTCGCGCTCTCGAGGCGGATATGAGGAAGTCGCGCGAGAGTTTTAATTTCGGATGATGTGTTTCCTTCTGTTTTTATCATTTTTAATGATCGAATGCGTGGACCGCTTTGGATAAAAAGTGCAAGGGATTAATAGCCCGTCAGCTGCGTATAGAGAAGTTCGCGCTGCTTTATTGCGATTTTCAGAAACTCCGGTGCCCCCGCGGGATAGTTATTAAATTTTTTTTCGACAAGCCTTGCCGCGTACTTTCTCTCACTCACTCACTCGAAATAAAAGTTATCAGAAGTAATAACTGCACTCTCGCCCGAGCGGTGTAAGCAATACCCACCGGAAGCGCGCGCGTGCACTGCGATCAAACGCGAACTACTCTTTCTTTGATGTTTCCCGCTCCTCGCGCGCGCGCGCGCGCCCCGGGAATTTCCTCGGAAAGTTATCCTTTTGCAAACGGCCCTCTTTCTCTCCCTCTTTTTCCTCTCTTTCTCTCTTTCACCGCCGCCTATAACTACTGCGCGTAACGCGATAAATTTGCGAGAGGAAAAAAATTCAATGAGCGCGAAAAGAGCGCGCACCGGTGTTCTATTAGAATGCAAATTTCGACTGTGAAGCTTGGATAGAAAAAAAAGAAGAGTAGGGAAAAGAGACGACGTTATACTTCTTATACCATTGTTACTGCACACGTATAAAATGATGCCTTGTCCTCATGTGTAAGAATCATTGGCGAAACCTCGTTACGCGACTTATGCCATCGCACGCGCACTGCACGCGACTCTTTTTCCGGCGAGATGGAAAATATCGAAATTCGATACATATATACAGACGTATGTACGTATATAGCTACGCCTGTGTGTGTGTTGTGTGCACAACGGTGCGGCGAAAGTGAAGCAATACACACAGGCAAGGGACCAGCGCCATGCGCACGAGGCAACGAAAGTAAAATGGATTTTTCGCGTGCGCAGAGCAGCTCTCCCTCTCTTTTTTCGGATTTAGCAGCGCGCGTCCGCGTAAATTCGTTAGCGAAAGTCTTTTTTTTCATAGGGCAGAGAGAAAGGTGGAAATTCGAAGTTGCAAAAGTCGAGCGAGTATATAGTGAGTGACGAGTTGGTGGCGCCGCGGCGTCAGTGAAGAGAGAACGCGATGGGAGTTTTTTTGACGGCTGTGTGGTAGGCGAGTTTTATAACGGGACAGAGCAAGGAGGTAAATTGAGTTTATTGTGTGCGGAGTTTTGAGATGAGCCCGCGCGGACGACGGGAATGGTTTTCGGGTTGTCGTTTTTGTTTTCTATTTTTTTTTTTTATTATATTAGGTATATATATCTTACGTTTATCCGAATAAACGAAACGATGGTCCCAAAAGCATGAATCTGTATTTATAATGAATAACAGCTGCATCTTATATTCCGAGTGATATCTTTTAATTCTCCCAAAATTTATTCATAATTATATTCTCAGAAGCTCTCAAATTCCGAGAGCATCCTTTCCATCCCGGTAAATATTTAGACCCTCTGCAGCCCCCCCTCTTCCTTTATTTTGAATGAAAATTTCCCCTGATTACACGCAGCGTGCACTCTAAACGCTCGGCGTACTCACACACACAACCGACCCAGTTTGCTTCCAACCTAGCGAATCATCGTTTCAACGCTTCTACCCATATATACATACATATAAAACAATCGATTTTTCCCATCTGCCGGAATATCTGATAATTTCCCTCCTCCGCTCCCGGCGAAATTCACCGCGCAAAGAGCCTCCAAATAGCAGGCTTCTCTTCCTTCCCACCGGTATACACGCTTGTCGATAACAAGCAATAACGAGGCGCAGCATTAGAATCGAGATCAAACACGCGCAGCTCCAGCGCGTGCCGATGAATATATGCGAACTTAAAAGGCGAACCGCGAGGAGAAAGAGAGGAGAGCATTGACAGACAAATTAATAATAACCGATGAACAGCAGCGACTCTTTCCATGTGTGTGTCTATGCACACATCATACTTCCGCTCGCGGCATCTTCTTGCTCGATATTTACTATTTTACGCCTTCGCGCTGCAATGAAATATTGACTTTATCCCCAATATATATACACACACAGGCACACATACACACGCGCACACACAGACTCTCCACAAAGTAAGAGAAATTTAATTTTTTTGCTGTGGAGCAATTATGAAGACCGCGTCCTCCCCCTCCGGCTCGAATTAATCCTAAAATTGCGAACACACCGCGAGCGTGGCTCCTAATCCGTGACAAAGGCATGTGCAGCGACACAGTTCCCCGTACTACTATATACGCACTTTGCCGAAAACAATTCGATAGCGCGAATAGCTCGAGGTGTCTTTATCGGTGAACGCTAAAGGCGAGAGACCTTCGGATGCCGGAAGTGTGACGACGGCGACGCTGCCGGCTTGTCGAAAGAGAGAGAGAGAGCGAGATAGAGCGGGAGATGCCGAACTATAAGGAAGTTATTTGGGTCGCGGTTATGGAAGCAGCACTCGACGCTCTCTCTCTCTCTCTCTCGCGAAACTTTGTGCAGAGGAGCACAGCGCAGAGCTGCGCTGCGACGACGCTCCTTGGCGCGAGCGAGCGCGCGCGCTCGACCTTTTCTCTATTCTTTCTTCCTCTGTATAGTGGTAAGAGAGTAATACCGTAGTAGCAGTGGCGGCAGAGATGCAGCAGCGGGAAGTCGCTTCCATTCCTCCTGATTATTTGTTTGCCATTCCCTCCCTTGTACGAGTGTGTGTGTGTGTGTATGTGCCGGTGTGTGCTTCTCCTCGTTTGTCGGGCGATTTTTCTCTCCGCACCGCCACCGTCGCTGCTGTGTGCGTGGAATTGATATTGAAATTGTTATTTACGAATACGCGAGGAGAAAGAGAGAGAGAGAGAGAGAGTTTCGGTAGTTTTCAATTTCCGGTAATGGACACGGAGAGCGAGCGAGGTATTCTTATCAATTACCGGCGGCGATTCGCGGGATGGGAGGGAGGATGGCTTTTACGCGGGATTGTTTTTAATGCGCCGGAGAGGGTTTCGATGTTGCACCGGTTTTTGAGACACTATGGGAGGTTTGATTCATGGTAAGGGCATGAGGGGGATGAGTGGTCGAGTTCGTGGATTGGTAATTGTAAATTTATAGCTTAGTTGTAATGTGAAAAGTTTTTTCTCGGATTTTTCTGAAAATTGTATATTTTCGTTGGATTTGCTGTATACGGGAAAATTTAATTTCGAAATGCCATTTTCAGGTTTGGGGCGTTGTACGGAACTGTAATTATCCGGCGTAATTCATTTACTTTTTCAGTTTCATTTTAGCGGAGAACTGATAAATTCATTATAATTTCCCTTCATTTATATTTACGGATCTGAAATTTTGTATCGTTGGAAGGCAACAAAATAATTTCTCACAATTAATTTTCAATTTAAGTCATTATAAAGAGAAAATTTCATCTAAACATTTGTTATAAAGTTATTTTATTTTTCAAAACTCTAACCATGGAGCCAAAGAGAAAATTATTTTTTTTTTCATTTCGTTGCATTTTATATTTGTATGCAAATCTATATCTATCAGACGAATTTTAAAACACAGATTAAAGTAACGTCAATTTCGCGCCCCCTTACAACCCCCCAATCACCGAAGATTTTCTTCACACGCTTCACCATTAAAGACCACCGATTTTTCACAAAAGAATCCCCACAACAACAGCATTTACCCTCCTGTACACACTTCTTCCATATAGATAACAGCCTCCCGCCGTTGTCCTATCCATATATCCCTCATGTCAATGCTTCCGCAACGAATTACCCCCAATAAAACACGTAGGCTCGCCGACCAACTTTCCTCCTCCTCCTCCCTTCCATCAAACCCAAAACTTTCCCACCCACCCCCAGCTGGTTGGAAAACAAAACACGCATATAAATAAGCTGCCATCGCCTAACCCCCAAATTTATGTACGCATCGAAAGAAAAACTTTTCCCTTCCACTGTTTTTTTGTTATCGCGTGCGCGTCCGACAAGCCACTTATTAGCGCGCCAGAGCAAGATAAACGCGGTATAAAATCTTAATCTATTATATATATGTGTGTGTGTGTATACGGCGCGATGGGAAAGTCGCGTGTGTATGTATACGGCAGGTAATTTCGGTACACACACACATAGCGGTGTCGGGTTTTCAAATTTCGCGGCCCATCCATCTTCGCACCTGTCCGTCCCGACGCGATTCATCACGCGCGCTCGCTCGCTCGTCCCTTTCTTCGGCTTATTCTTTTTGTTCCCCGAGGTTTTCTGGAAGACGAGAGAGAGAGAGAGAGGGAGTGAGCCTCGCGTGCTCTACATACTTTTTTGCCCCCCTCTTTTCTCCCTCTCCTTTAAATCTTTAGATTCTTTTTCGCGTTGTCTCGAGGCAACTGCGAACTCACGCGCGACTGGGGAATTTTCCTTTTTTTCGGGGCGGGGGGGTAGGTATAGGTGCTACAGTGGACAGTAGCGCAGGGTGTAGTATAGTCTAGAAAGTTTCGAGTGCAAAGTTCGCCCCTGGGAGCTGTATGAGGCACCGTGTATGGGGCTTTTTTAATTTTCGACTCCCCGTTGTAAATACATATACATATATTTATTTTTTGTTTTTTGCACACCCGTGCACGCGTACATATAGCTGAAAAAGTTTTTTGGCTCTCTCTGGAAGTTGGCTATTTTTCCAAAAAGTTATAGTATGCGCTCGAAAATTGCATATCAACTTCTGGATGGTTCAAATAAAAGTATTATTCACTAACAATGTTTGTAGAAAACGCACGTTGTTAGATTTGATCCATATAAAAAGAGAGGAAAAAAACATATAGGCTATACTAGTTTAATTCCCAATTAGTAGATTCTCGATCGTCCATACTCTACGTTTCACACTGTAAACAAAATAATAGAGGCGAACATTAGCGCGAATCCACCGTAAATAAATGCTTATCGAATATTCCACAATAAACGGAGGGTATAGCGCGTTACACGTATATGCAGACACATACACCCGCACACATATAATATCGGCACGCTGCCGTCGCCGACGCTAGAAGCGGAGGACGAGGTGGATGAGATGACTTTGCGCTCGCTCGCGGGAGCGTCGGTATTTCACACCCCTTCGAAGTTTCCAAGGCGACTGAATTCCAGGTGAACAAACTTGATATGAAATTCGCGCCGCGAATTCGCTCGCTCGAAATTACATTGAACTTATATATATACACACACATGCGCGCGCGTGCATACGTACATCTCTCAAAAACTCGGTGAATTTTAATTAAACCAATAAATAAATTATTAAATAATTAAATAATAATATAACGAAGAAGCAGCAGTAGTGGCGGGGTGCTCAATTTTTCCGGCCGTTTAACTCGGACGAACGAATCCCCGTCGAGAAAAATGACGTCTCTCTCTCACCCTCCTGAATGACGTTTGTCCCTTATACCCGGCGTTAAAGTTTTCGGAAACTTTATACATATATATACCTGCGCGTATCTCTCTCGGAGGATCGAGAGAGAGAGAGAGAGAGAGCTGCAGGAGCAGCGGCGGCTTAAAGAGGAAAACCGCTGGAATACAATAAATCGTCGGAGTTTACAGGCGCGCCTCGATGGATTTCATTCGCGCGCGAGCGAGTCGTCGTTCCTTGTTTTCCCGCTCGCTTCTCCCTTTATTAAAGGAACGAGGCGCCGCCACCGTTGCGACGGTGTGGAGATTTTATCAAAGGGAAAATGAGCGACGACGGGGGAGATTTTCCTCTCGTTTTGTTTGATTCAAATTTATTGAGATGCGAGCGAGCGACGCTGCTATGGGTTTCGTATAACGGCGGTGGTAGTTTATTTTATTTTTCGGGCCTTTCGACGGCTGAGGGGTTTTATTTCGATTCACAGCGAGTTGACGAAGCTGCGACTGTAAACGGTTTTATCTGGCTTTTTTCTTGTTGGGGTGTGTATATTTATGGGGTATTATTTTGTCAAGCTTTTGTAATTTATGGTTAATAGAGTGCTAACGAATTTTATTCTTTTTTATGTTTCAGGTGAGTTGAGAGTCACGAGAGATTTTAGAGAAGTTGTCTTCTTTCGTAAGTTTCTATCGTTATTTTACACTTTCCTGATCATTTTCCAACAGTAAAGTAGTTACTAGTTAAGCATACCCTCGTAAAAAAATTTTGATCATAAAATCTCGGTATATATTTCGATTATAATATGAAGTGGCACAAACATATTAAATATATAATAAATAGAACTAAATATTTAATCTTCATTTTTGCGAAAAGAAGAAAATTTATGGATACCAATACACTCATGAAAATATATTATGCCTTTTTTCATAGTATAATAAGTTATGGAATTATAGCTTGCAGCGGTGCATATAAACCCACCATAAATTTATTGCAAAATATTCAAACAAAGTTACTAACAATTATCAACAAAAACCGTTTTTCTGCAGATAATCCTCTGCATATTAAACAAATATTCACACTAGAGTCAGTTATGTATCATTATGATAAACTTAAAAATTCCTACTTATTAAGTGAGTCTAAGACTAGAAATAAGAGTATAATACTACTAAAGATGAAAATAATAAGTGATGAAAGTAGCTGTATAGAGGCTGCAAAAACTTTCAACACTCTATCGAAGAAATTAAAGTGTTTAAATATAAGTAAAATAACTATTAAGAAAAACATTAAGAAATTTATAAAGTCTATGTAAAATTTTATTACAAATCCATATCATCCATACTCATATCTCACTTTGTACTGCGCCATCTTCATATCTTCATACATTCTTATCTTTATATCATCATATATTAATAGTTATACGATGTTGTAAAGGGCAAATTTGCCCGTATAATGATTAAATAAATAAATAAATAAATAAATGTGGGGCAAATATTTGTTATACTTAATCTTGCAAAATTTTATAGTTATGTTATTGTCCATGGGGATTTCATAGCGTTTGATAAAATATTTTTTTTTAGTTTGTAGTTATTGTGCCAACCTATGTACAAATATCTAGTATACTTCTATAGGATTTACATACTTAATAATTTACTATAGTAAATTTAAATGGTGAAATAAATATGTAAAAAGATAAAACGAAGACATATCTCCAAAACGGTATGGCTTAAGAAGTTGCAAGATTAAATTATGATATTTCAAAGTAGCGATATAATTTGACTTAAGATCTTAAAAATATGGTTGTTTAATACTATTTTAATATGAAATTAATCTTTCGAAAATTGAAAACAGGAGCCACTTACGTAAAAATAAATCCACGTAGAATGAGTCTGGGCGACGAGGGGCTACTCGCATTGGGAATCACTTGAGCAGGGTAGGATGAAATCGATTTCATATATAATGTGTAATCGTTGAAATCACTATGAATCGCTAATC
>JAPYZO010001779.1:0-12159 GCA_030522905.1 Torymus flavipes
ACGTCACATAGTATTAAAACTTAACTATATTATACTAAATTAGAATCGAACATTTTTAAACTACCTAATCAAACCTTATTCTATATACAGAACCGTATTCGAAAAGCCCCTCAAACTCACCGCAGTCTTTGACCTCGACGCTGCGCACAACGGCGCACGTAAGCGCGAGGATCACGAGCCGCATCAACATCTTCGACGCACTCGCAGAACAGTCTGAGAAAACACGAAAAAAAACCTCAACCCAAGTGAATCCGCGATCTTATAAAGACTTTGAGAGGAGCGCCAGCTTATAAAGACCACCGCGGAGGGGCTAATTGCAAGCTCGCCCGCGCGCGCACTAATTGCTGACATTTATTCTCGCATGCACCGGAGAGATATCGCGGAGGTTTTATATTTCCGCGCGTGTACCTATGATAACCGAAGGTCGAGGGTGACTTTTTAATTTTTTGTTTGCCGAGCTAATGCTGAAGTTCCTTTTCCTTTGTTTAAAATTCGACGAGGTTTTGTGATCACACGCGTGTGCGATGTTTCGTTCGTTGCATAAATGCTGTGCGATGAGATATGACGTGCGGAAAGGTGGCGATTCGGAGAATGAATGGAGTGGTTACATAGGATATTTCGTAATTTTTGTTCTAATGCATATTGTGGATTTATATACTTACTCGTTTAAAGCAAATTTTATTAATACTGTGGACAAATGACATTTTAAATAATAGAGACTGAAAAAGAATTGAAATATATATTTCTGACATTTGTGCATAAGTATTTTGTGAAGAAACGGCAGTTGTAACAACACAAAAACGTAATATTGATAATTAAGTATTAAATCTTGATTTTATTTCATAATTTCTTTTTTTATGAAAATAGAATAAAACGTTATCATTTAATTGCAATGTTACGTTCATTACAAAATGTATAGGTATATAACTTTACGATAAATTAAATCGATTTGTACATATTAAGAAAAATTATTTTATAATTTTAATAAAGTTAACGAGAGTTATCGCTGTACATAGAAAAATTCAAATAAATAAATAAGTGTCACTAGGACAACACAAAAAAATTATAAATAATATTAATATAATTATAAAATAATAATAAGAATAATTATTATCTATTTGTTAATTTTTATAATTAGAATATACACAAGTTATTTTATAGACTTTTATAGACAATAATTATTTATAGTTTTTATACGTATATGAGGTATACATTTTTCATAATAAAGCGCTAAAAGGGTTATTTGAGTTTGATTATACAGATACTCATCACTGAATAAAGTATCGTTTATGAAAATTGAAAATGAATTATTTTATCGAAAAATATTTACTCCGATTTTTTTAAAACACGCGCCAGAGGACAGCGCATGCGCGTGCAACAATGATGACGTAAGCACAGCAGCCGCCACTGCAACGGTGGCGGAAGTGACGCTATCAAAACAACGGTCCACGTACTCAGTACGCTTGCGTTCGTCGACCACTAGGGAGCCAGCGATCTGTGGCATTTTTCCAGTCATCAAATAACTGTACGTGCAGCGCGTTCCTCCTCTCTCTTTCTCACGCACTCTCTGCGCGTTGACAAGTGTAAGTAGCATAAGTTACCTGGTTACTCTGATAATTTTGTTAATTTTGCGTATTTAGCGCAACGATAACGATTCCACGACGCACTACGCAGTGTTTTAACCTGAAAATAAGCGTTTTTTCGCTTGTGAAATAAGTAGACGTTTCTCGACGGGATAACTTGGCAAGCTGTTCGGTGCAATTTTGGGAATGCCTTACAATAGGCAGTAGAAGGACCGTGCCAATATTCGCCTTGAAATTCGATTTCGTAGTGGGTTTCTCATATAATCACCGTCTGCCGTCTGTTTATTTACGTCTCTGTGGACGGGGGTACAAGTGACTGCGCGGTGCGAATAGGTTAGGCCTCCCTCTGTGGCAACATATTTTTGCTATAATTGCTCCGATTCTCTGGTTTTGCAGGCTCAACAAGCTCACAGACAGAAATGGATCAAATCAAGAAGTTCACCGAGCCCGGCAGGCAGTTCGCCAAAGACAGCATTCGTCTTGTCAAGAGGTGTACCAAGCCTGACCGCAAGGGTATGTATACTGATACTGCTGTTTTCTAGTTTAAACTTGGAATGATTGAGTGGATCTTACTCATTAATTTTGTGTTTCTGTTCTGTCTGCGCAGAATTCCAGAAGATCGCCATTGCCACCGCCATTGGCTTCTGCATAATGGGATTCATAGGATTCTTCGTCAAACTAATTCACATTCCTATCAATAATATCATTGTGTAAGTAAATATTTAGTTATCTTTCATAATCAGTGAGATTTTATCTCAACTATCTGAAGCATATGCCTAGTTCCAGCAGTCTGTTACAGAGATCAATCAAAAATACTTTTAGCATTTCACAATATCACAGAAAATATCAAAATTAAATTTGTTAATGTTTATATGTGTCAATTTTTTGGGAACAGTTTGTTTTTTAATTAAGAGATCATTTGTTCATTTAAAAGAATTTTTTGAACTCAATTCTGGTTAATTTAAAGAATGTGGTGTGATGACAAGCGATATTGTTTGACCACCTGCTAAAAATTTTCAATCAAATGTCTCTAGATATCTATAGATTGCTACATTCCCAAGTCAATTATATTTTTAATATTACTTAATTATTACTCTCAAATATAGGTAAATGTTATTTAAATAATAGTGAAATTGTATGTAAACAAAAAAGTTGTAACAGAAAACAGTATGTATAGTAACTTAAAGATTTTATACTAATCAGAATGCATTGTAATCAATTCAATTACATAATCATTTTTTGTGAAATCATAGATTTTTTTTCTGAAAAAAAAAGTAAAATAAAAAAAAGAAACGGTTTATAATAATACTTTGATTGGTATTTAATACTTGATGTGTAGTTCTCATTTAAATCATATAAATTTTATGTATCTTAGTATATATTAAAAATATATGTAGCTTTGAACTTAGGTTAGATACTTAATTTTAAAATAAATTAAGCTATTTAGTTTATTTAAATGGCATTTTTTTTTCTTTTTCAGGGGATCGTAAGCCAAGGATACTCTTTACTATTTATTACTGTTAAGGATTTATTCACAAATATATCATCATTCCTGACTGTAATCCGTTTTGTTCTCGTCCACGATATTTGTACATGTATTAGCATAATTTAAAGAATGAAATTATATATTATTTTCCAATAGATTAAAGAAATGAAATTAATGGGATTGTGTATAATAAAATACTGTTTATATTAAAAATGTAATACTAAAATTTTTCTAATTTATTAAAAAAGAGACTTGGAATGCGAAAGAAAGACTAATATTTTTTTTGTAAGCCTTTTATTTGTTTTTCTCACAGAGAATAAACTTGAAAGTCGAAATCGGTCTCGTCGGAAGCCATTGATCAAGAAAAAGGTAGAAATAACACGACAAAATATCGAACGACCACTTTTCATTAATTCGTTCATCATACGAGAAAAATTGACTACCAATTCATCTACTACATTACAGTAATACAGTACAATGTGCGTATACAATATATACAAAAGCGCGCGCTGAATTCGTAGACCGATGTCTTCATTGTGCCACTAATCAAGACTGTCTTATTTCTTCATATTTAAATATTATTGATTACTTAAATAGATAATATGTAGCTGTTACATCTGAATACTTCGATTATAAAGTACTGCCGAGTTAATTAAGCGCACACACAGGCTGCTTTCATGTAGGTCTATTGTCGCAACCTTCTCGTACGTATTGTTTATCGTCGATTTCTTGCTTTGATTTCTTGATCCATTCTCAATTATTTTGTCATCACTTTTATTCAACATAGTCCCTATGTTTTTTAACAAAATAAAATCTTTCTAAGCATTGATAATGTAATTATTCATTATTACTTAGAGCTCCAACCCAATTGATGCTCGATCGTTTTATTTGTCTCGATTTCTTAAAAAAGTTAGGTCATTCAGGAGGCCAGAGAATAACTCAAATGACTTGGAGCTTTTATTTCACAGTTTCTTTACTACTTGATTTTTTATTCACTATATCATCATTACAGGAGTGTACTTTATTCTTGTACTACTTATTATTACAACATTCGCTTATAGAAACATTATAAATCTTTTTTCAAATATAATGATTTTTATACTTTTTTTTTTCTTTTTCATTCACTCTATTTTAATGATTTATGTAAATTTATGCGTATTGAGAGATACTTTGATATTAATATTACAATGTTGTAATAACAAGTGAGTAAAAATACATTTTAAAAACGTATTTAAAAATTTATCTAATACTTTTATTTTGCTGTATATTTAAATATTTCATTATGCTTGTTTGTACATTCTTAATTATCTCAATTTCATAAACAAACATTGAATTGATAACAGAAACATTGTCATCGCTTAAATGAATAATTTATTTATTATTTATTCACCTACACTGAATTTTACTTTTGATTTTTAACATATTTTGAAAATATTTACTACATCCTTTGCCTCTAATGCATAACATTAACATATAAGAGCACAATTCTGTCAACATCGATTCGCATTCAAAATCCACTGTCTACATGAGGCCAAAAGTACGCACCAGTACAATATATTTAAGCTCACAGCTGCATACACAATGGCAAAGATCGGCACACTTATACAATGTAGAATCGACTTTGCTCAAATATTTATTTCCTTATTCTTCTACTGCACAGCCTTAAAAATATTGTTATTTTTAAGGATATTAAATAAATCTACAAGCCAATTTGAGACTTTGATTCACTAAATTCTATTATAAATAAGTGAGCAATGACATTTTGTAAATCTGATCTTTGCAAATTCGTATGATTTTTCTAAATGTTACAAGAACATATTGATTATAAAAATGTTCAACACCACAGATTGAATCAGTTACCATCCAGTTAAGATACATCTAATTAAATAGATATGTCTCTTGCAACATTTTGATTAAACTGTTTAAGGATACAGATAAATAAAATCGTTTTACGAATTTATAATGAAGTGCACAATTAAAAAAAAAATCTAGCAATATACAGGGTAGTTTATTTTACAATATCCTATACATTAAGGCTTACAAAATATTTTTTTTTAATTCATCACTTTTCCACTTATCATTAAATGATTTTCCTACATTTTTTATACGCCTTCGATATGCATACTTAGAATTATTTTAATTTAACACAAAAATTACTTTTTATTTCAAAACTCAATTAAAACCTAAAAATTTTACTAATTTATTTATATTTCATCTAAAATGTTTCACTAACACTTCTCTGTATCCTTAAATTCCATTTTACATCGCGTGTACACTACTAATTAGTTAAAGAACTAAGATTCCAACCAACTGTGTTTTTTTTAAGTAACCGACGTATGCATGCAAACTGCAACGTAAGGTTTTTAATATGAATTTCTCAACATCAAATGAAGAGAAATTCCTTTGCAAAGAATTTCTTATGCAAGCTCAAAAATTTCATTATGAAAACTGTTGTTGCACCAGAAATTGTATTTTATTTTAATTAATTTGTTCATCCTTTATAAATTTAATTTTATACAATTAAATTTTAACATCAAACTTCGCAATATAATGATTTTATTCATTGATCATTTGATCAATCGTCTGATTCGTAAAAATTTTAGCAAAACGATTTGAAGACAGTTGGTTCTTTAACAAGTTCTATGTGTGTACAAGTTTTGGTCTTCAATAAGATTCTCTAACCAGTGATTGATCCCAGCGGATAATGTCACTTCAAATAACACAGAACATGATTTTGATGTATATGGTACTCTCTAACAAAGCTGAACATTGATTTGGATGTTGAAAAATAAATATTTCATTGAAATGTACCCAAAAAGTCATTTTTGTTGAAGTGAACAATGCAGAATAGTTTAATAAAGATGACTTGTATGTTTTTATCTCATACAAAATGGTAAAAAATTTAGTTTACACAATAATTGTGTAATGTTTTACTTTTACGATGGTCATTGTATAGTTATTTATTTTAATGATCAGAATTTTCATAGATTGTATTTTGAGTCTTGAAAATTTTCAAATTCATTGAAAATGATGTTATGAGAAAGTTTTGAACGTAATTTCAATGACGAAAGTGAAACTCCAAGCTAAATTAGCCGAGCATAGTTGAAATTCCAAACGTTTTTGTACATTTTTTATTGTTTTTATGTACAGTAAATAATATTAAATTTGATAAAGGTGAATTTCAAGCGTATAATCATGCATCTCAGCAATCTACTTTCTTAGAAACAGTATTTTTATCTCACAGTACAAGATAATTCAATTCTTCTCTACACTTCTACATTATTTTATGACAGCTAGCTAAGAGGCATTTAAATTGATTATCGTAAAAATTTCTCATGTATATTTTACAAAGTTTTTCGGAATACAAAACTACTACGACATTCGCTGAAGCTTAGTATAGATTAATAAACTACCGTTTCCTACCGCGGCATTATTTACAACGTAAAAAATTGTATTTGTCACCAGCTACGTTCGTATCAAATTGCTAAATATATTGGTTGACGTTCTAAAAGAAAGTGCCCCGTATCATAGACGAAGACTAGACAATTCATGAATATACTTATATATGCATGACGATATAATTATAGGATACCTTAAAATCCTAATCATTTAAATGGGTTCTTCTTGAAAAAATGTATTCTTCTTAAACTATTGTGCAGACGTACACACTTTCTTAAATCAAATGAGTCATCGTTTTACTTTCTATATGCAATGCTCAACTTAATGCATACAAACGTATATTAGTTCTCAACTTTATATTTTTCATCGTCCAAATCTGCCAGCTCTGACGTTATAATATATAATTTTCTCCGGGTGAGTTCTCTCAATCGGTACATCTTTCTCCTGAACCTCGCACTTACTCTCTTCCTCTCTCACTTTTTATTTTTTATTTTTGCAACTCTCACTCGCTCGCGTCCTCTCTCATTCTCACGCTCTCTCTCATATTGTTTCTCCTTAATTACATCAACACAAGGAAGGCTTCCGCAGGCGCCTGAACGAGTGTGTGTATGTATGCGGTTATGTCATATACTCATCGGGAAGATAAAAGGGGTGGAGGTGATAAGAGGGAGCGTATTTGGGTCGGGAGGGATACAACTACATAATATTATACGGCAATAGGGCGTCACGATGTATAATATATTCATATTTATAATTATATATATAATATAATATACTTTAAGTTTCAACTCGCGAACCGATGGAAGGCACGGGGTAGGATATTACAATACAATGTTTTTTTCTTATTTATTTTCTCATCATTCCTTATCGAAAGGTGCGCGCGCACGTCGTATTTCTACATAGCGCTCTTAATCGGCGGTTCACCTCGGAGCGGCGGTTCTCCAGCTAAAATTGGCATAACAAAGTAAAATGTCAAAAGAATAAAAACTAAAAGATAAAAGAAAAATCACGTTTCATTGTTTAAAAAAGAATGGTTTATTGTTTTTCAGCAACGAATTGTCGCTCTCATCGATACACACACGCGTAGTGGCGCGTTATCCAAGGTACATAAAAACTCCTTATACAAGACAACTAAAAAAAAAAAGTAAAATTTTCCTAAATAACCACAAATCTAAAATCGTACAACACTTTGTCGTCATCACACACGCACACTGGAGAAAACCGCTCGCTCCAAGGAACTTGTATACATCGCACTATATCGAGAGACAGACATAGAGAGAGTTTACTCGCGCGGGCGCGTGTCTATGTTATATGCATGCATGTACACGCGTGTGTCTGTGTGTCTGTGTGTGTATGTATATGTATACGATCATCATGATGTCTCTCTGTTTAGACGCGGAGCGACTATCGCTCGTCGGCGCCGGAGTTCCAGTCGCTGGCGGCCCACGCGGGCAGCGGCGTCTCGTACTCCCAGCCTGGGCCGCAGTAGCGCCACGCGTGCAGGTACATCACGAGGTCCGAGGGCTTTGGGTCGCGGTACTTCACCTTGCACTCGTAGCAGTGCGGGTCGACTGTCACCTTGTCGTTCGAGAAGGTAGAGTCTGGGGGCTCAGAGCCCGTCTGCGTGCCCACGGTTACCTTCTGCGACGGTGCCGGCGGTTGTGGGGTCGGCTGTGACGGGGGCTGTTGAGCCGTTTGTTGGGGTTTCTCTGATGGCTGTGATTGCTGTGGTTGCTGCTGCTGTGGGGGAGAAAGAAGAGGCTTGGATTAGTATAAAATTTCAAGCTATTTGGATAGTAATTCTTTTTTATATTAAGAAATTTTTAAGAATAGTAAGACAGATTTTAACTAAGGTCTTTTTCTAGTATCAAATAGTACTTTTATAAGTTAAAATAAATTTTCTTTTTAATACCTACGTATCCTTTTTTTATTTAGTATTTATTACTTCTATTTTCTTTTTTGTTTTAGATAAATACTTTAATATTGTATTACGATTGTTTTTCAATCTATTATAACTGTAAAAAATTGTATTTGTCAATTTCCAACTAAATTTTATTAAAAAAATTTAACGTTCACTCAACACTTGCAAATTTCTCGGAAATGCAATCGTGAATCGATAAATTTCATTATTCGCATCAACGAATCAAATATCCCGACGCGAAAATATTTGCTCCGCGCGTTTATATTCCAGAGGCGAGAGAGTCGGTCTTTCATGATTTAAAGGGCCTATTAGGCCAACGTTTATGGTTTACGGTATTACAGGCGAGGGCGTATCGAGACTACTCATATGCAACCTTGTAACTTGACGTTTGAAGTTTCTCCTTCTTCCCTCTCACCCCTCGCACTTTGCGTTTCTCTGATAACGGATTTTCCGGTAACGAGTCGGCGAATGCTTTTGGCTTTGATAATACCGGCTAAACTACTCAGGGCATGACTATAAACTTTGTTTTTTAAGGCTCCGAGCGACGTTAAAGTTCTCGCGAGTTTGTTTATTGGATTATAGCGGAATGAGGAATAAAAATTTTTAATTAACCGAATCGTACGAACTAAATTGAAGTTATTTCATTTGAGTTTCCTAATTAGCTTGAGGAGATTACGTTATCTATTTCATCCTTTGAATTCGAAGTGCCATAGACGCTTTGTGGATACGGATATTCATGAATATGGTAATACAGCAATAGTATAAATTAAAAAATAACATGTTGGAGAATCTGCGTTTTATCATTTTATTTATCGTTTTATCAAACCGTACCTGATATATGTATAGCTGATCAACTTTTTTTTTTTCGAAAATTATTTTGAAGTTTTAATGAGAAATGTAAATTTTTAATAAGAAATGTATAATCAGTTTTTCTAACTAATGTATATTATTTTCTTTTCTCAATATACACAATTTTTAACATGAGTTTTACTAAACATTCACAATATAATAAAAAAAAGACTGTTCTAGTAAAACCTAAGAAAAAATTTCAAACGATTGCAACATTTTTTCTGCAGTTATAAGTACTGAGATTTCCATCCCTAAAACAATCATAACCCCAACAAAATATTCTTTATTTTTCCTACTGTCGTCACATGCCCTAGCTATTCGACAAACCACATTCCAGTCCCGCATCCTCACCTGCGGCTGTTGCTGATCATCCTCGGACAAGCTCGGCGTGGACGACGGCGAGCCCTCCTTGTCACTGGACATCCTATCGTCCAAATCGAGTTTCGGCTTGAACAGACTCATCTCGGAATCTCCATCCATGCCTAGCCAATTCTCCGCGTTATGTATCCCAATCAGATCCCTGACCAGCTCCTCATCCGTCTTGCCGATATGACCACCTTTGCCCTTGTGCGGGCCGAACACCGTGTGGTTGTACAGCGGATCGTTGACGACCGGGTAGCCGAGCCACTGCAGGTGCACGCGGATCTGGTGCATGCGTCCGGTCTGAGGCTTGCAGAGAACGACGGAGGAGATGCCGTTGTAACTCAGCCGCTTGAACTTGGTGATGCAGTCCTTGCCCTTCTCCGAGACCTTGCACACGCCGATCTTGTAGGAGACAACCTCGATCGCCTCTGAGCAGACGATCTCCTCTTCAGGGAACTCGCCTTCCACTCGGCAGACGTACTGCTTTTGGACCTGGAAGCGGAGTTTTTTTGTTAGAATGGAGTTTGTAAATATTTTTAAATGTAAATCACTTGAGGAAAACAATTTTTTACGTTGAAAGGCCCAAATAGGAACTGCTTAAAGTATTATCTCTTTTTTGCAATTGCAATGACTGTCAAATTATCAAGATAGAGTTTTTACAATTCATGAATAGGTCGCGAAACTGATTTTAATATTCACAATGTAATTATAAATATTGATTTCTGCTTTGCCTTCCCTTCAATTATAAAACCTAGTACAATGTACTATACTACGATTGATGGCAAACTGTACTCGACGTTTTACTAAAACTTATGTAGTTACGTATCTAAAAAATACCTTTAGTCTATTTAATATAGCTCTATCATAACTTTTTAAAGATATTTTCAATAAATTATAACGACTTTTATACCCTTAGCACGAAGAATACCTCAGAATAATATTCAACGAGACTTTCATTTTTGCAAAATATAGCCTCCAGAATACCATCATCATTATTATTATAAGTTAGCCTGAATGTCGGAGTCGTAAGAAAGGTGAAAGTATTAAAGCTCCTCGATTGTGCGTCCGCGACTCTATCTCTTTCTCTCTCTCTCTCTCTCCACAGTTTTAAAAGTCCCGCGCGAGAGCGCGCGCTCAACTTTTGTGTCGAAAATAAACTTTTCCGCGTCGAACGGGAGAGAGATAGAAAGAGCGAAACAATTGCGTTTAGTTTATGCAGATTAATTACTTTATTAAAAACGCGAAGTTACAGCATTGTAAACCAGGACAGAACTTTTGATGGTTCTAGCAATTAAGGCGATTGAAGTACCTTCAAATTACAGTCACTCAAAAGAGAGTTATTTTAATTTTAAAATATTCCTTCAAAATTTTCGCAACTATTCTGCACCACTGCACGCGTCGACAGTATTTCCCCCGTTCCCGATAAAAACCGACTTCGAAACCTAAATATACACACGTTTCCGATATTCAAATTTCCTGCATTACTCGTAAAAATGTCTATGCCCGAACAGACAAATCGCGCGCACACCCTTCACCTCGTCCTTATCGACCACTTTGCGAGATTGCGCCGATTGAAAAGGTGCAGCGCGCAGAGGAGGTAGAGACTAACCTGTCGGTTCCTAATCTGGTGCTCCATCTGCCTGGCCTTCTTCGGCGTCCTACCGAACAGCAGTATGCCGCTCGTCAGCCGGTCGAGCCTGTGTATCGTCCTAAGGTTCTTCAGGTTGTACTCTTTTGCCAGGATGAAGACGACGGTGTTGTGTCGGTAACGACCGCATGGGTGTACCTGTAAAATTATGATGGTTAGAGGGTAGAAGTCGTGGTGTTTTTGTAGGGGAAGAAAGTGTATGGAGATGGTGAGAAGTACTGTTTCTGGTTAAGGGAATGTCGATTGCCGATTTTTCGTGAAAGTATAGAAAAAGTACAAAAGAAGTTACGTTATGAACTGGAAAGGTATATGTTTTTTAATTATTAAAAAGTTATGTTACAAACATTTGTTTGCAAGTAAAATTCGTTAAGATCTCCGTTTACTTTATCCATAAAAATTCAAGTACGAACATTTTTCCAAATGAGACAGATAAATACATAAAAATACAAAAATAAGACTTTGTATGAATACATAAAAATTGAAGTACAAAAATTTTTCTCATTTGGAAAAATTTCTTAACGCGTCTTCTGAAGAACTTACTTTCGTAAAAAAAAACATGTATGCAAATAAACTTTTTAATTAAAACAAAAATCAGAAAAAAAAAACGTCGGCAGCCAACATTACCTTAAATGAGAAAAGAAACATTTGCTTTATTATTGCTTGATTGGTATTGTGAAGTTCTTCGGGAATTATTTTCCTTGAATGAATGGCCGAGTGTAACAATGTCGAGGAGAAAAAGAAGATAAAAAAAAGAGGAAGAAGGAACGCAACAGCGACTTCAGTTAGTATTGCGTGAAAGTACACGTCCGGGAAATTGTTAGCTTTAGAGTTATTTGAAAGGCGCAATTAGAAAGAAGATAAATGGGGTGCGTGATAATGCGGCATGAGGAAAAAAAGGATATATATATAT
>JAPYZO010001779.1:12164-33080 GCA_030522905.1 Torymus flavipes
ATATATATATATGTACAGAACTTTTTCCGTGCACAAAGAAAAATCAGAGCGCATTGTACCAGTTCTCATTTGCCTGGAGTAGAAAAAGGTTTGGAATAAGAAAAAAAGAAAAAAAAATTGCCACGCTGATATAACATTAATATTCTCGTGTTTCACAGTGCATTTAGATTCCAAGATAATCACGGGTGAATAATTTTAATGCACCATTTTTTTTTTCAACGAAGAAGTATGGTCGACTACTGATAACACGTACTTTTCCTGGTGTCCCCGTTACTTACCAGTTACCTTGATATTATACATACGAAGAAAAATATACACCATAGCTGGCAAACGTTTTATTATCAAAGATAAAAAAAGAACCATTCCACGTTCATTTTCCAACATCCTCGCAGGCCATATACCCCGCGCACCGCAATCAAGCAACAGAAAAAAAATAGTATTATACCCGAACCTAAAACTATCCCAAATTAAAACATTCTCTTTTTCTATACGAATCCAATTTCACGACCCCTCTTCGCCCCCTTTAAAAATTCACCGCGCACCACACATTCGAATCCTAAAATCCAGCCTCTCATCCTCCTTCAATTAACCGCTTCCCCCCCAAAAAAATAAATAACGCAGTCCTCTCGTACGCGCAGGTGGCTCACGCTTGCGCGCTTTGGAAAACGGATAGACCACGACATACAAAGAGAAAACTCTCCTCTCTCTCTTCCAGAGAGCGAATTTAGCTAGCGCGCGCGTCCACAAATACGTGACCCCGTCCGGCCGTTCGTAGTCGTCGTAGCTTTTTTCGCCGTATGTCCGGTGGCGGAGCAGGGAAAATCGTAGGAAGAAGAGAGAGATGATTTCATGGGAGGGAAGGGATTCCGACGTGGAGGAGGGTACACCCGCAGCGCGGCTTGATTTGCACGAAAGGAGGTTGCGGGAAAGGTATTTCTTCGGTGCTCTTTTGTCTTCCAGGAACGCGGCGGTTTAGAGAAACGCCGCGGAGGTTCCGTCTTCCATCTATAATTTATATTTTAATAAAAACCAAGAGACGCCGTAGCATATAGTTAAACATAAAGTCGCGTTGCAAATTGTCGGGTTCCGTATGCAAAAGAATTTACACTTTTATTGCATATTTCATGATTTGACGTCCTCCCCTACCGGTCCGCGTTCAAAACTGCATAGAAATTCAAATACAGAGCGATTCTATATATACGGAAAGGAAAAATCGATCCGTCGATACATAAACACTGTAACCGTCCAACACATAGCCATAAAAAAAACCCCTCAACAGTCGAGTCAATCTAATAAACCGAGGCTCGCGCACAATAAAATCACGTGCGCGCGCTGGCGGTGAAACGCAAACATTTTCTCTAGCAACACACGACGTCGCCGAGGGCCATTTCGCTCTGTCCGCTGCTCGGTAATATAACGAATCTATCGCGCGAGAATAATATTGTTTCAACACTCGCGATATATATTTTTAAGTATGGACTGTCGATGAGGCGCGACTTCGGCCCGCATCTTGGTCTCTTGAAATAGAAGCGCGTAAGAGAGGCGCGGCTTAAGTGTACTTTGCGGAGATATATATAATTTATTGTCCCGCACGCTGTTGGGTGGGTATTAAGGGTTGTGGTATTTTTGTTTTTGTTTGGTGCGGGGTAAAGGTGGGCTGATAAGGTTGCGGGTGATTTAGTGAAGTGGCGATTGGAATTAAGGTTTACGAAGTATATATACATTTTTCAGGAAGTAACAGATTGTTGACGTCCAACTTGGCGAAAATATTACTTATATAAAAGATAAGTATTTTATAAATTTCAAATTGACATTTTTTTCTTCTTATAACGAAATCACATTAAAGTTACACTTACACCGATTAAATTTCATATAAGATTTAAATTAATTTACATAACGTCAACAAAAACAGAAAAAACAATATTCGCGAATATAACCCCTCTCAAAGTTCAAGGACGGCCATTTACGCGAACCCTCAGTTTTCCATTCCCTTATCTCACTTCCCCCTGGCGCCTTATCCTCGTTTCCCGCCACTCCCACGCGTATTCAGCCGAAGACGGCCGCGTGCATCGACGCGCGCATCCTCGAGACGTTCTTTTCACGCGCGCTCGGCTTTTAATGGCGTGTTCGCGAGGTGTAGTGCGAGCCGGTAATGCTAGTCGGACGCTTTTAGTAGGACTTTTTTTTTCTCTGATTTTAGTTATAATTGTGCGGGTGATTTTAAATTCTTAAGGTACGGTTCCGTAGGAAATAATAATACAATTTTTTGCAAAAGTCTTTTACCGAAAATAAGTTAAAAAGAATATAAAACAGCAGTTATGATTAACATCTGCATTGTTGTTTACTTAATTATCTTAAAAAAGAAAAATAAATATATAAATTATGAATTATCTATTTAGAATAAGATTTATTACAAAAAGTAATACTACTAAATTATCATTCAACAAATAAATGATTACATCCTGCACACGATCCAAAACAATTAAAATATATCAAAATAAAAACCGTTACCCCACCGTCAATCAATTACTCATTCTACGCACACTTTTACCCTACACCCCGACCCTTAAATAATTCCAAAATTTCACGCGACCCTAACCGAATTCCCAGACCGACGCGCGTCCACTCATCACTGCTTCATAAGGATCCACGCTCGCAACTTGCGTCCCGCGGCGCGGATGATTCTTTCATCGACGGCGCGGAAGATTTATGCGCGCGCGCTCGCGGCTATCTGGGTCGAGCCGCTGATTATTTCACGAGCGGCCGTGGATTTTTTTATTTGTTTTGTTTGTTAAAGAAAGTTATTGAGGAATTGTTGGGCTGGGAGTTGTTCACGGGAAAACGGGATTATGAATTTCTGGTATTTCGGGATTCGAGGTAAAAATAAAAATTCGATTCCGGTGAATTTTATTCCGGGTGTAATGCGTAATTAATTACATTTACGCGATAACAACGACATTCCAGCGCGCACTACTATTCACCCCTTACTCTCCGACAAAACTTATATCGACAAACGCGGCCACCAGAAACGCAATACCCCCCGGCACGTAAATTCCCTTTTCTCCTCCCACGACACACATTTTCCCAGACCCATCGTCTCCGCGTATATGCACTAAACTACGCTTTAATTGGCCGAAAAAACTCGCCCACGTTTCGCTGAATTTTACACGACGACCGCGTCGGTATATTCTTTATATCCCCGGGAAATAAAACCAGACGAAATCGAGACTACGCCGTTATCTTTAACGCCTGACCGCGATGACAATCTTTATATCCCGTATATCGTTTCACGTCTCAACAAATTAAACTTTAAGGAAAGGCCCGATTGTTCTCATTTTTACGCGGCGCTGCGCGACGGGACAAAGAACAATCCTCTCTTGTCAGCGGGCGGACTATTACACATCGGGCTATAAAACCCCCGACGGCGAGGATTATAATGCCGCAGTCGTACGTGTAAATCCGCGAAAGCGCCGAATAATAAAGCCAGTTATATACCTGAGAGGATTATACGATCTTTTTAGGGTTCGATCGTTTACGGATGAAGAAAGTGCAGTGATCGTTGAGGCTCGATTGTCATGTACTTACAATTAAGAAGATTGAAGGTATACGTCGCTTGCTCGCCTGGTGTATATTGTATATATAGTTTACTTTTTAGACTTACCATTTCGTACGTACAATATTATATTACATAGCATGCGTTAGATTTTCACAGCATGTAAATGTTACGAGAATATTAATGTTTTTCTTTGACTGTTCGATCGTGCTGACCAAATAAATGAACTATATATTACAAGTGCAAATGAGTTTGGTTAGTTATGTAGAGATGAAGAAATGATATAGGAAGCGGTGCTACTCCGAACGTCAATCCAATAGTTTATAACTAAATATACTACGATCAAAGGATACAACACAAACTTCAATTGAAGTTCGGAGCGAACGCTTGCAAAGACATAGCACCGTGACAAAGCCGAGAGTGAAGTACAGATAGGTTTAACCGAAAGCTCTCGCGATCGTAATGAGACAATGTATGCGTGTGTATGCGTGCATGTGTGTGTGTAGGTGTGAGAAGCGTGAGAGAATTGGCAGTACAGTCCTGGCAGTACACCACTTACAGGGATGGAGGCGGGCTTGTTGACCACGACGACGTCCTCGTCCATGTGTATCACCGTGATCGGCTCCGAGGTGACTGGCACCTCGTGTCTGCAACACACCAATCAGCACCAGCTTAAACGTGGCTTTTTCTTTCTTTCGTACTCTCTTTCTTTCTTTCTTTTTAATGCTTGCAGCAGCTTTCTTTCGATTCAGATTCTGTTTTTGTTTGTTTTAGTTGCTCTATAGGGGCGCCGTGCACGCGGGAGGAAAATTCCGCCTGGGAATGCGACGACGACGACGATTGTTGCTGATTTGAACGAGCGCCAGGGTGTAAAGAGATTCGCGCGCGAAAGACGAGTTATATAGAGTAGCTTTGTAATTGAACGGGATAAGCGAAACGTTAAGGTATATAATGCTTGCAAAGAATTGATGAATTAAACATATATATAACTGTGCAAAGAATTGTAATTTGCGTTGCATCTGGTATTTCTCTTTTAAAAGTTCTCTATGGTAGCTGGAATTGCTTCGGGAAGCGAAACAAGACTTTGTACGTTCAAATTGAATGAAAAAAAAAAAATCAAAAAGTGCGTTGCCTTTTAACGGTCTTATCCTAGCAAACAGTAATACAGATTACTTTTCAAAAGATCCTTACACCCCCGGACCGACAAAATAGTACATTACGATGATACTGACATAACTGCCCCATTATGGCACTGCGTGAAGTTATTATAGGTACGACATACATTCGCCTTTTGCAGTGTAAATTAATATAATCGGATACTTATGTCACAGAAAAGCGCGCGCGCGCGCGATAAGTGCGAATTTATGTATCACAACCAGCGCTGTAAAAACCTTTACATCCAATCAAAACACAAACATTAAGTATATCCAACGAAACCCGATTAAATGAGCCACGACATTACCAAGCTTTCCGAACAATTCGCATAAAAATCATTTAATTCCCGCGCAAACAGCAATCCACTTCGCCCCATCTAATGAAATAACACCGTCAACAGCTGCTGTAGTAGCAATACCGAAGAAGACGGGCGGACGGAGGGACGAAAGTTAGTTGTCTTACAGTAAATATCTCCGAATCAAAACGTCGCTACGGGCTGTTTGCTCGACATACGCGCACATAGTACATATACACACATATATACAGCGCAAGTATTAAATCGCGGAGACCGAACTTGCACGGAGTCGATCTATTGTTTGATTTGACGGTATTGTCGGCATTTCCAGGCAGGTATTTTCCTCGGTGTACGGTGTTTCTCTCATTCTTTTGTTTCAGAGATTCGTAGTAATCGATCGCATGCTGCAGCTTAGATACCATTTTAAAGTCTTTCTCTCTCTCTCTCTCTCTCTCTCTCTCTCTCTCTCTCTCTCTCTGTCTCTCTCTCTCTCTCTCTCTCTTCGTGTGTTTTATATATTTATATAGGTAAAAATATATATGTCATTGTCAGCGCCACTCGGCACTTTGCACATTCATTAGAGAATTTGCGGAGAAGAAGAAGAAGAAGAATATAAGTAAATTCAACTATGTAGCTACTAATTTGTGCCTTCGTGTGATTCGTACGAGGAAGGTTCGATTGTGGTTGTTTTCTTTTTTTTTTTTTTTTTTGTACACACTATCGGTTAAACAAGTTGTTCTCGTGTGTAGATATGTGTGGGTATGTGTGAACGTATGTGTGAGAATCAAATTAACTACGTAAAAGCGCTTAATATTACATGTATGTATAAATATAGATATATTACAATATACTTTATATGTTTTTTTTTTTTTTTACTGATAATAGAGAGAAGCGGTTGCGGAGTCGTTGACCAAGAGTACAAGGCATGAGAAACGTGATGTGTATATAAAATGTATAATAATACTACGTGTATGTGCTCTATAAGGTTAGAATTAGGTCGGTTTAATAATACATTGTTGCGGTAAATTATGCGCAAATTATCGTAATTAAAAGTTGAGGAGCTCGCTCTTACACCCCCCCACGTATAATAATATATACGAGTAAGATCTACGTTACCAAAGTTCCAGCGCAGTGTTCTCCTCATTACCATTAAAGTTATAATGCGAGGCGTTAATATAAAAGTAAGATGTTTCAGTCATATTTCTCCACTGCGTCCTTATTGCAACCATGCACTCGTCCAATCCCTATAAAAACCCCCACCCCTATATACACGCACCATCGACGACGACCGCACAACGGGCCAACTTTCCGCATTAGCAAGTCGATTCGGTCGACCGCATTTCCCTTTTTCCCCCCACCCGCCACATCCATTCGCTAATCCACTCGGCGGTCGCCTCTCTCTCTCTCTCTCTCTCTCTCTAGCTAAACAAGACAGCAGCCGGCTCCTAATAGCGGAAACCATGCATACGAGAGATAGGAGCGCGCGCGCGCGCATGCGATTTTGCGAGAGGGGAGGAAATGGTCGCGCGGGCGCCATATCCGGGGCGCGAATTTGCAAGCCGAACGGTGCCGGCGCGATATTGCCTAATTAAAGCGGCTGATTAGGCCGGCGCCAATATTGATCAGGCTGCGGTGGATTTTTTCTTTTGCGATGTGTTGTGTGGCGTGATTAACGTCCGGGGTTATGTCGTTGGGTGATTTAGGGATGTGGTGGGGATGTATAGGGGGAGGTGACGAATGCTTATTTTCTTGTTGTGGGTTGTTGGGATGTATATGTGAGGCTATTTGCGCGTGATGTATAGTCGTACGGTAACAGGTATACACATTTTTAATGTTTATTGCATGGGTATACACTTTTGTTCAGGCGGGAAACGTCGCGAAAGGAAATACTTTTAAAAAGAGTTAAAATATTCCATATACAAAGCGAGGGTACAGTGAACCGAGAAAAAAAAGGGAAATTTAATCTCCCCGATATCGAGTTTATAGAAACCTTTTAATTTAATCCGACGACTTCCCTCGCCGCGCGTAAACCGTAAATGCAGAATAAAACGCGCTTTTTAAAAGCTACATAAGTACACGGTTATTCCTTAACCGCGTATATTCCCTTTAAAAAAAAAGAAGCACGTCGCGGGAATAAAAAACCTCCCCGTGTCCCGATGAATTAACATTAATCATACCGCGCGGACGTTTTCCTTTTTTATTCAGCGATTTCAATGAATTTTCTTTTCGCGCTATTTACGCGCACGCATATACACACACGCGTTTATAATAAGGTCGTCGGCGCGCGGTGCAATTACCGTGATTGATTAGTTTTTCACGTGGTGCGAGAGAGAGAGAGAGTTAGACTACTTTTTTCCCTTATAGGTGTTTACGCGCGATTAGCATAACGAGCGGTGTAGTGTCGCGGGAGGTGAAAAGCAGTTTGTTCGGCTTTTTGTTGCCGCCAAGCGCGAGAAAGGGGTTTGTTATTGGGAAAGAAGATAAGGTTGGGCTGTTGCTTTTTTTGTCAAGGAATGCGTGTAATGTGGGAATTGAACCGACTTTCGTAACTTTTTTCTTTTTGTTATAGGTGGAGTCGTGGTTTTTGAGATTACACGCGATATAGAGGCTAATTTATGTAATGGGTCGGTTCGCGCCTCTGGGTAAACCACTATAATTGTGAACAATCTTATCCGTGCTTTATTTATAGTTTATCCTTTACTCTATATATAAGTATAAAGACAGGCCGTTTTTAATTCCATTAAAACGCTTTTTCGAACCATGAGTAATAGACCTCGACACATGCGACCGCATATGGCCTTTCCCAAACATCGATTAACTTGTCATCAACAAGCCCAAAACCATACTTCATTAAAAGAAAAAATAGACACACACGTACACACGAATTCTCGGAAACATCACGAGTGTGGCCAAACCGGGCGCAGTTGTTTACACACGGCGATAAATATCTCTCGTTATGGATAACGCAAAGACGGCCCGGCGCGCGGCCTCTAATTTCTTCATTTATAGCGAAATGGATACGCGTAATTCCACTTTACCACATTCCTAATGTCGACTCCCTGGGGCTAAAAGAAACGGCGAGTCGCGAGGTTATGTTATTTTTCCACGAATTCTTCGTTACGCCAGAATGTGTGTGTCTGTATCACATAGTTGATGAAAGATGTGCATAGAGCGGTTGAAGAATTTTCGAATCTTTGCATAAGTAAATATGTAGCGAGAGTTGGTCGCCTGTGGAATTTTCGGCGAATATAAGTGAGCCGAGAGATCGTTTAACGTAATAATAACGTTATATATACGAAGGCGAGGGCGGGGGATAAAAGTGTGGCATAAAATCTCGAGGAATTAACATTTTTCAGCGCTGGACGAGGAGAGGAAAGTTTCTCCCCCGCGCGCGGCAATAAAATTACAATAATTACACGCGATTATTATAATTTACAGGGTGTACGCGAAGCAATTACTTTGCAATTAAAATTTCGAATTAATCTGCCGCCGCCCTGAAAATTGTTAGGTGGTGGGGAAATATATTCAAAGCGAGGAAAACTGCGCAACCAGGATACAGAAATAAAACAGCACCCCGCGTTATGTGCCTCATTTATCGAAACAGCCCTTATATACCTCACGCGCGACTTTCGTCACCGCACCGTTGACGCATACCTTACCATACATTACGCGCGGATATGCATACCGTGACAAAAAAAAAAGGGGGGAAAAGAAGTAGGTATACGAACAAAGGGCGTCGCTCGACGCTTTCCAATAATTTCCTTTTTCTTCCCTCTAACATACGTATTACCGCGGCGAGAGGAGGGGGGGGGCAAGGGAATCGCGTGCTCTCGGACAGCCATAATCTCGCGAGCGGATCGCGAAACACGCGCCGTTATGTAAATTTTAATCTATTTTTTCTCTTCGGTTAGTGCTCGCGTCGGGAGGAGTGAAATACTTAAGGCTCTGTGTGTGAATTTATACGGATGTAGATGGGGATCTTGGGGGTCGAGCGGTGGTATACGTCGATGCGGTGAAATTTAAGAGGCGAAAAGTGCTTTTTTAATTTTACAACGTGTGTGTGTGTGTGCGCCGACGTGATTTTTATCTCGAGAGAGGGCTGCGGTTGATGATAATGTGGTGCAGTTGTGTGTTTTCTTTTTTGTTTTAATTTTCGGGGTGAATTCGAGCGTTTGTAAAACAGTGTGTATCTACCGAAGAAACATTTCCATCGCTTTTCTGTCGACGGGTATAAATATGTATTTAAATGCTATATAGATAAAGGTAAAAGTAAACGGCAATTAAAGAGATTCTATCGTGGTATTTATAATTTTCCATTCTATACTATATATATATGGATCAAATTATTCATGTACCTATATAACCATTGATCTATTAGAAGCACATCTGAGACGTCGACCCGAAGCTAAAAGTTTCTCCAACGTACCCTAACCAACCAAGTCATCAACCTCCAAAAAGACCCTATACCACTCTGTTAAAACCTTTAATTAATACCCCTCCATAGCTCCAATTTACACCTCTCCACTCTCAACCACGTCCACCCACCGTAAACCCACAACAACGGCGATCACTCCCACGCAAAAAACAAAGTACTCGTCCGTCGCGAATAAAGACACCGCGCGCGCGGCTGAAAATTGAATTTCCGGGGTAGTATAGTGCGGGTTTAATGCATGTACAACGTCGAAGCGGCAGCGGCGGCGGCGATCGATCGTCGTCGGTATAAGTGCGCGTGTTGATGGGGTGTGTGTAGGTACGTGGGCGGGTCCGCCGGTATAACGTAAGTACGGCGCATAATGGATCCAGAGAGGCAGACTGTTATATGTTTGCATTTGCAAGAGAGATCGATTTTTTTCGCGCGGTATTTATAGGCGTTTAGCGCATTTGCGCTCACATCTGTTTTAACACTTGTACATAAGATACATAACGTGACGTCCTAATCAATCGATTACATCTTCCAGCCATCAGCTCACGCGTAAATTTGATCGCGTGTCGGCACGTGAATACGCGCTGCTGCGCACTCGCAGCTTTTTTTTTCAGGGCATATAACCTCCGGGGCTGTAACGGGTTGGTTCTTCGCGTGCCAAGGAGAGACCGTTAAAGGGGATTAGATATATATACGGGTGAAGTAGATGCACTGCACTACTTGTTGGAGCTGAAGGTTATAGGTGATCTTAACTTTCCGTATGGAAACCGGTATAATTAAACGGCTGCGAGATATTACGCGAGCTGATAGATAACGAGACAAAGATATACGAGCCATTTTTCTAATGAACTAAGCAGCTTTCTCCGCTATCTACCGTCATTTTAATAAATATATCCTACGTGTGTCTCCTCCCCCCTCCGACCATCCATTACCAATTATCAAAACGTGCACCGTAATCATCATCCTCCCCTCCCTCGTCCATTGATAACCTTTTAAATACCCCTCGTCACGACACTGACCCATCCCCTAATGGTGCGCTCGCTTATATTCATTCACTCTGCCTCCATCATTGGCCCACATCCATCTTTCGCATGATTTACCCTGATCCCCTCGAAACAAACAAAAGCCCGCGAGGTACCTACATCGTAACAAAAAGAAGTCGGTGGATAACCTCGCGATTTTAAATTTAGATCCCGGGGACACCGCACTGCGGAGACACGGAGCAGCAGCAGCAGCAGTGGGTTTGATTTATTAGCTCGCGGATGGGTACGATGGATTCCGCGGGCGTAGCGTGTGCCTTAATGAGCGCCGCTGCGACGATGCGGTACGGAGGAGAGAGCGGGTGGTGCGTTATTAAAGGGATATTAAGTTGCGACGGGTGCGGCGGGGGAGGTGGTAAACACGGATGGTTGGGACGCATGAGTTATTGGAGTGAGACGAGGTGGCTCTGCTGAGTGGTGTTTGAAGATGCGTGCAGGCATGGGATATTGTTTACGTTGTTTTGATCGTTGGTATTTTTGGATACTGTTTTGGCAGCTTTTTTTATAAAGCTCATGTTTATTGAAATTGTTTGAGATGGTAATGAACCACTGTATTTTAAGTGATTATCGGAAGAAAGTATACATAACATTACGAAATAGTGAAAACGAAGAACTTTATTAATGTTTCAATAGAATAAATAATTTGCTTATTTTATCGTAGGAGCAGACTTGCATATTTTAGGAAACACTTGAAAGGAAACAAAGCAGCGCAATTAAGAAACTTCTCACTGTAACTTATATACAGTTTCAATGTATAAAAAGCGCTCATAAAGTACCGTTTTGATCATTGATAAATATTGAATGACAAAGAACAAAGCCCCTAACATCCCCTCAAACGACCATAAAGACTAGAGCCAAAGATCACAATAACAACTCATCTCAAACGGCGGGAATCTAGGCCATAGCGACGCAACCTCCCCATCAATAGAGAGCCAGAATCATAGAGACATAGAGATATATAGAGAGAAAGGAGGAGCCGCAGAAAAAACCTTCTAGCGCGAACAATAACTCGAGCCTCTAACCGCCTCCTATTTATCTCCATCGGAACAAAAGCTTCCTCTATTGCCCCCTGAAAAATCGACTCCACAAACCACACTTCCCTCGCCTCCTACATACACAGACACGTGCGCGCGTGCATCAAGTGCCTAATTAAGATCGATTCAGCCGACACCGCGGGATCGCTGAATGCCAATGAGGCGCAGTAGCGTGGAGCGAACAAAAAAATCGGCTTCCGTGGATGAAAACCGGCGCCGGTCGAGTTTCCATTAATCAGAGAGGATGATGATAATGATGACGATGACGACGATTATTATTATTATTATTCTTAGGCGACGTCATTATTTTTTTTTTTTTGGAATACCACGAGGCTTTGCTGGGAAATGTTCATTGTTTTCGGGCGCAATGAGGTCTGTGCGATGCGTGATATCGGTCTTGGAATTAATAGGGGCGGCGGATCGGTGAATAATTGGATTGGAACCAGTGAATAATAAGGTCACGGGATGGTTTAGAGCTTTGAGAGAGGACGATTTTGAACGATACTATTAACAGCTGATTATTTTGATTAGACTATCGTCTATTTAAGCAACCGCGTGAATTCATTGTATCCAATTCTCCCAAGCCAATTTCTCGCTTCTTTTCAATCCCAAATCACTTTGACAAAAACAACAAACGCAACTATACCCTAGCTCGCACGCCTTTTTCATCAGCCGCTCTCTCGTACGTTTTCCACCCTCGAAAATCTAAAACACCAGAACCCACTTGCAAAAAACTTTCTCTCTTTCCACCCTCTCGCGTCCAATCGATTCCCTCGCCCAACTCGCAGCAAAAACGGACGCCCGGATAAATAAAAGCTGCCGTCCTTTTAATCCTGCGCGCACCCATCGTCGTCGTCGTCCTTTGGCTAGCGCGAGAGAAATCGGCCGCGATAACCCAATTAGCCGCGCGGCAAGGGGTTTTCGCATAGTTATTATTTAGTTTTTTTTTTCTTTTTGTTACGGGATTTCAGTTTTTTCAGAGGCTTTCATTTCCGAGAAGATTGGAAGGCACAGGGGTCGCGTACACGATTTTTTTCTTTGTATATGTGTACCGTGCCATCGTTATTTTGATTTTATTCATTGTAAAATAAGGAGAAGTCCCGTAAGCTTCTTTAATAGGCCTAGGCTTTATTACCCGAGATTAGGGAAAGAAAAATGACTGCCCCAACGTTCTGGAAATACAGTGACGCGCGGATTATCGCATTTCGTATACTTTACAGCTACTCCATTTTTCATATTTTTTACAGCGCCCCTGTTTACTATATATATGTATATGATACGTGTACTGCGTATCCTTTACGACGGGAAAATATAACGCGCAATACATCTCCGTGGCATTGATTTTCGGGGATGTGGCACGGTCGGCTGCCCCTTTCGATTCCGGCCAGTGGTTCTCGATCATCCGTGATACTATACGTCTGGTCATCAATCCGTAATACTACAGCATTACGGAAAACTACGTAAGTTTTCTCAGATGTAAATCAGGCGTTCATCTTCGGCCTTGTCGTGAATGGCGAGAACTATAATTTTATCTGCGCGCGCTACTTCTACGTGATCCGTTTGTCCAGTTTCATTGCTCTCGCGTGATCAAAGGCGTCGGTCAAGGTGCTCTTGGATTTCACGACTTGTCCAAGTCAATCGGCGCACGTAATGAGAATTGTTGCGAGGCTGACTGCCAAGAGATTGTATTTCTTCGTCGAGTTTTTAAATGCGATGTTTAAAATTCTTTTAGATGATATCGATATTCGATATAAAGTGCCTTTTTTTAGCAAAGGATGCTTTATTCGTTTATCAATAAATCTAAATATTATTTGTTTATAAAATGACATTTTTTATACGTTTAGTGAATTTTTGCTTATTTTACTGTAACATGTTACATGTACATTGGTTTTTAGTTACTAAAAATACATAAGCTAAAACTTTTTTAAACAAAAGGATTATCACGAAAAATTTCTTTTTACTAAAATAATTAACTTTCCTCGCGTAGAAAATCTTTACAAATAAACATCCCGGGAAAGCCGTGTCACCAGTTCCCTTTTCAACATCGGATTTCCGTTCAAACTCATCTGATCTTCAACAACACATGAATCAAAGAAATCCAACCACACACACACACACACACACACACACACACACACACACACACACACACACACACACACACACACAGAGAGAGATTCCAAAATGAATCCCATCCCTTCGTAAATCCACGCATTCGCGCACACACCACAGCCGCGACCGCAAGAAGCCCTAGAGCAGAAAGAGAGAGACTAACACGCGAAAGTCAGAGGGAACTTTCGCGTCTGAGTTTCACTTTCTAAAAGCTTTTCCTTTGCCCGTCGCTTATGCGTTTTGATCTCTGATACGCGTATTTCAAGTACACACGCGGATAGATATACTGCACACACGTACGGTATACGTTTGATGTCGGACGGATGAAAGGATATATATAACGTAACGACAGCTCTCGATGACGTTTTATCGGGCCGTGACTCGCCGATTAGATTTGGGCATTCAATCCGTGTGTGTGTGCGTATATATACACATACACGTGGCGTCTCTCGACCTGTATCGAGATTATCGGCTATATTCGCGATCGGATGGCTTTTCTGGGTACACTTTTGCGCAAGACGCGAGTGACACGTAGTAGGCCATCTACGGCGTTAATAGCCGGCCAGTGCCATATATATTCATACGCGCGCGAACCACGTATAGGCCGTAGCTCGATCGTCACGTGCTATTCTACCCTCATTCGATTAACCTTCGATGCGCGCGCATCGCCAAATCGGTATACACTCGTCGTATTAGTTGTATATGTATGCCTTATCTTCTTTTATGCCACGGGAAAGGTTTTACGAGCGAGTGTATATTTTTTTTTATGGTAGTCGAATTACTCGCAGGCCATTTGAGTTTAGCGGCGCGGTGTGTATACAGTGCGATTGAATTGCGTCGGCAGAGCGCGTCAGGATTTTAGATGAGGGGGGTGGGAAAGGTGATGGGTAGTTCGGAAGTGGAGAGATTGACTTGGGGGTAATTAAAGGCGGATGTTGCTGGCGTGGTTTTATTGGGAGGCTTAATTGCGGTAGTAGGCAGGAGATGAGTGATTTTCATTTTCAGCGTCGTATTTTATGTTTATCTTGTCGGTTTCAAAGGTATAAAGCTTCTTATATGTGTATCTTTTTTTATAACTAATAAGGATAAAATCTTTCCTCGACAAAAACCCACTCACCCAAACAAACAATAACAACAAAAAAGCTGACCTATTCACCTTCGCTCCCAAACAAAACGCCATTTTCTCTCTTTCTTTCTTGTATCCTTATCACCTCCATCTCTTATACATGTAGCGAGGAAAAAAAGCTACACTTGTGCACGCGTCATCGCCCAGTTAAATTCTCGCCACGTGCTAACCGCGCGGCCTTCCGATGACGTGAAAGAGAAGACGCGCGTCGCGCCGCTTGCGGCTTAAAATAATTTATTACGAAATCGGCGCGCGCCTCGTACAATTGCCTTTATCCGTTTGTTTTTCGCCAGCGCGCGTGTGCGAGGCTGGTGGACCGTAGCCAGAATGGGTTTGAGGTTTCGTAGGCAAATACAGGTGGAACGCAGCAGGTTCTGGCTGCTTTTATTTTTTGGTATGTATTTTTAAGCCTGTTAAAGGTGCCACGAACACTGTCATGTCTTCGTTCTTTATTCAGTAACTTTTTAAAACGTTATACTTTAATTTTTACTTCAACAGACTCTTATCCTCCAATTTTAACAGCAGTTTATTTTTTGTACTATTTTATAATGCGAATATTATATTTCCCTTCCTGACACGCAGAGTGCATTTATCTCGTTTAATATACGAATAAACAAATAAACGAATAAATTATTCGTGAAAACACAGCCATAAAAATGACGTTTATAAATACTCCTGCAGACACGCGCGCACGCACAGCGCCGACGCCGTTACAATAACAATTTTCATTCATTATTTTTAACGTCGAGGAAAGTGCAATCGTTATAAAATGCATTGAATTTCGAAATATACGGAACAATCTTTTCCTCTCTCGTCTGCGCCGTGCGGTAGCTCACGTACGGCGCGGTGTGGTTATATCGCGTGCAGTTTTCTTTGAGAATTTCGAATTCATCAAGCGGCTTCTCTCACACACCAACGCGTGTGCAGACGATACCAGAGAAGTCCAATAAAAATTCATGATCTCCGCTGGTATAACGCTGCGTCGGCGGACTGTCGTTGTTTCTTCTTCTTCCTTTTTTTTCCTCTCCTTATCTTATATTCTAAATATATGAATCATAATGCAGACGCTATAAATATTAATGCGCGAGAGCTTTATTCCTCATAAGGAATCGTTTTGCCATAAACTATGTTATATATATACGATATTTCCATTCGCAAATAAATATTTCGTCTATCTCTCCCTCCTCTCATCGTTTTACGTTCCACTTTTGCTCTCCCCCCCCCCCCTCTCTTTCTCTCTCTCGCGAAAGAGGAAAAGCTTTGCTTTATTTACTTTTTCGGGAAACTTTCGGCGACGGACGCGTTCGTCTGCTAAAGTTATAAGATTTTCTCCGAGAGGAAACTCTTTGAAAGAATGTATACCTACACACGCTTGCCTTATTTCATTCGAGTTTCTTAATATAATACGAGAGAGTCGCCGGTCATCTATCAAAATCTATCACGCAATATAGAGAGAATTCCTTCGAGCGCACGCGCAATGCAATGTAAATGGGAAATAATAATTTTCCCTCGCGCCGCAGACTGCAAAATAGCCTCTTTAATCAGAAGTCGGTGCTAAGCTTATGCGTCAGCTCGCGCTTTAAGTGCACATAAATTTCGCCTTTGTCGTTTTTCCAACATAAATCGCGCATCGTCGTTTTTATCCGCACACTGATGCTATAAATTGTTTGTAGCAGTGTAACAACAATTTTTTACATACTTATACATTTTACGGTTAAATATACGAAGCGATTGGTTAAGTTACGCTTTCTACTTTAATTAGCTACAGTTATGAACTACTTTAATGTAAATATCATACTGTAAACTACACTTGAACTTAAAAAATATTTGTCACAGCAATCCCTCGAATCACTTTCATTTCCTCCTCACCTACCCCAGGCGAAAGTAAAACCCATCTTTATATTACAAACGAGTTCCTTCGCTCTGAGCACGTATCTCTCTCTCTCTCTCGCGAAGTCGATTGCGCAACACCGCTTCCTTACGCAACTACGTGTACAGATGCGCGCATTTTTCTCATGCGGCTAACGACGAGATGACCTACTCGCGGCTATCGCACGGAACGTGTTTGCGCTTGCTCGCGAAAACTGCCGTTTTTGTGCGTGTGTGAGATGCGGGTGATAAGAGGGGAAAGGTGTGTAGGAGATTGTTTGTAAATTTTAATGGGTGGCACTGCATTGTTTGGCGTTGAAGAATTTTGCTTAAGTATAGGTAATATAACGAAAAAAGTAAGGATTTAGGCCAGAAGGATTGATTTGCCAGTTACAAGATGATCATCCGGTTATCTAAACATGTCTTCTCTGTACGAGAAGAGGCGATTTTCTCTCTTACAAGAAGCGAATACCTTTGCACCTCGCTTTAACCTACAAGATAAATAAATTCATTTCACAGCTATCCAGACATGCATGTCCCTACAAACCAGCCAACTACCTCCACCCATCTATTTTCAATCTCCCTCGAACTACCCCATTCACGTGTCATCGTTTCGATGCCTCAGCCTCGGCTCTCCCATATTTTTAGGTTCCACTCGCGACGTCGACGCGACACTACCGCCCACACGCAAAGAGCTACACATTCTTGGCAGCATCCCTCCGGCGGTTATTACACGAAAGAGCTACGAAAACACGGCGCCTGTGTAGTAAGTATCTGCATTTCAGATTTTCTCCGACATTAATGATTAAGCGCCGGAAAAAAGTGGGGAGGAGAGAGAACAATTTGAGAATCTCCCGAGGCGCTGATTTGCATTACAAATAGCCGGTGGTGCGGGAAAACGCGGTGACTAATCTTGCCGCCTTTTGAGATGCAGTATGTGTGTGTGTGTCGTATAAAAGGTGTGTAAGGAAGGGTGAGAGAAATGGGGTTTACGAGGATGTGCGAGTGGGAATAATGTAGTTTCAGACTGGACTTAATTCGAATGTGGAAATCGTCGTGTGGATTAATATTAATGGGGGTTTAGCTAGTTTTGCATTTTTGTAAGCTTTTCGAAGTTTTTATTTCATAATTTATACCTTATATATTTATTTTAATTTTGTAATTCGCGGTACATATCTTTCCTTAATGTATAAAGGGTACACTGCCCGTTAAGATAAAATGAAAATAAGAAAATGAATCTATAAAAATTATAATGTTTATAGAATATAAACGCAAAGAGCTCAGTTATTCATTTGCTATTGTACGGGTCACCAAATTTTCCCGAGCCACACAGAGTCATAAATAACTTTCCGCAATTTTGGCGTAGATCTTGCCTGATTACCAACTCTCCCAAGAAGACAATCGATTATCCAATCCTCGAATTCAACATATGCAGCCGACCTCCATTACCAATAAATAACTCCTTATAAATTCAAAGGAATACACCTCACTGAAACTTCCCCAAAATTATACACTTCCAACCTCACTCCCTGCACCGGACCTTTTTCATTTCTCAGCCTGCACGTACTCCTGTACACCGCTACACTCCGCTGCCGACTTTGGAAACTCTCTCTCTCTCTCCCTCCTCGTAGGAAATACGTGCGCGTCTAATCCTCGTGCCATTAAACTCGGAATTCCTTCATCGAGCGGCGCAAGTCTTGCGAGGATTACAATCTCTCTCTCTCTCCGCTTCTATACGTGCAGCGTGTTCGCGTGTACAGCACACTTCGCTCCCTAAGGCGATTTGAGCGATTTACGTCGGCGTGCGGGCTTTAGTGCGTTTTTCAATGGCCGCCGCCCTACCCCACGTCTTATCTTCGTTCGCGGAAAATTTGCCGCATGGGAATATATACGTATGTATGTGAGCGCGGCGCTGCTAAAGCGTTTAAATTGAGTTCCGTGCGAGGGAGGAAAAGGATGGGAGAGCATATTTTTCGAAAGTATATTAAAATAGTTCGAGGGTGCACGGGAGATTTTATGTATATGTCGGGAATGGATGGTGCGTACGCGACGTGTGAAAAGGTTATATGCGTTGGGAGGAAACGAATGAATGATGGGCTTTGCGTGCATAGAGAGTAAATGTTGTATTGTGTTGCAGGGACAATGTCTGCCTGGTAAAAATGTGCATCTGGGAATCTATGGTGGTTATTTGGTATATTGGGAATCAAGTATACTACAACGCGTAACGACTTTAGAATTTACGGTTACGTTAATAATTTTGTCTCAACGTACTGGTATCGATAAATCGATTTCCTTAAAACGAACGGTTTTGGGAGCCTCCAAATACTCTCGGTCGAAGCAACGAAGAAGAAAACTCACACCACTTATCTTCCAACCTCAACCGCCCGCCTGTACATCCTGAAAAACGCTACACACCAAAATCCGGCTATTGATCCCCCCGCCGGCGTCGCGTTATTAAATCAACCCAGCGCCTGGACGCACTTTGTATCGGTCGCCGTAAATCCGACGATCGATCGACCCCAAGACACCTATACACTCGTTCTTCTTTTTTGGTGATGCTGACGCGTTTTATCGACGTTTGACACGTTTTCAGTTATAGAAAAGTATCGGTGCTGCAGAACTATATAGTCGAGAACCAATTACACGCGAAAGGCCTGTTCTGATAAATTCATTTAGCAAAGTGCTTTCACGGTTCAATCGAATCACGAGGCTATATATATATATAAGCAATCACTTTCGAAACGCAAATTTCCGAATCTCATTAATCCCCAACGAGTCCCACTGCGACCATCATCCGTCGTCAAATCAACCCCGAAAAATCGCATTACCGCCAATCAAAACAAACTCATAATATAGCTGTCTTCTTACACGCCACGAACACAAATCGGATATATATAGGACGCGAGCGTGAAACGGGCGCTACCGCTGAGATAAAGCGCACGTGTGTGTGTGTATAATCGAATCGGAGGGTAAGTGAGCGAGTGCAGCCGCAGCGGTGCGGTCGCGTTGACCCGTGCGCTGTTTAGTGGATGCGAGAGAGGTGCAGGTGATTGGTGGGCTGAAAGAAAGAGCCGGTGATTGTTGGGAGTTTAATTAACGATAGGGTGATTTTCTTTGAGAGGAATTTTTATAAGCAAAAGTTGGATGTAGAAATTTATAATTGGCTGGGATATTTCGTTTTTTCTTTTCTTCAAATGGGTGTAATTAAAAAGTGCAGCAGTTCCTTATATTTTTACTTCATTCCATTAAAGTCTGTCAACTTTGTCAAAGGAGAAGAAAAAAAAACAAGAAGCTGAAGTGATCTTTGCTGCTGCTGCTGCTTCGGCTTTTTCCAATTTACGTCACGAGCAGAAATAGTTTTCCGTCCGCCGTATAACTGTTCTTTGGGATCGAATTCTCAATTTCGACTTAAGAAATGAAAATAAAAATTGAAGCCACACACACATATATATACACGTGGGGTCACTGTGTATAAGCGGTTACGTATAAGCTCGGATATTTTAGGCTGAACTGATGATTGAATTGTAGCTTTCGAATGGTTTCTTCATCATAGGAATTGGGATTGAGTAAAAAAATGTGGAAAAATTTGTCGTCTTACTGTACTCGTTCATACTAAAAGAAAGCTTAACAATTGTTTACCACATCAGGACTTTTAATAATATAATCGAAGCATTAAATTACTCTATATACTTAAACCAATAACATTGCCTCTTTCACGTGTTTCACGAAAATTCCCCTAAAAAAATACATCAAACACGTTCCTCTACACTCTACACTCAGGTTCCCAGGCCGCACCGAAATCACGATGAATTTCCTCCTCTCAAAGTGTACACCCGCCAAAAGACGCCAGTACCCAGGCCTCCTCCTCTCCTGCACTCGGAGCAATTCCGCGGATGCCTCGATGCGCGTATAATCAAGATCGCGTACTCGCCAGCTCGCCGGAGTAAATTATTGTCGGGCGCGGTGGCGCACGTGTAGTCGCGCGCTTACAAAGGCGAACTTGCGCGAGAGCTCGTCGCTTTACAGTCGGTTGGAGCGCGTTTACGAGGAGGGAGTGAGAGGGCTGCGCATAGAGTGTCGAAGTGAAGGTATAGAGGGGAAGAAGGGTGAGAATAAGGGCGCGTAGGGTGGGTGAGAATAAGGGCGACGTGGGGGAAGCGTGAGTGGCGGATATTGTTGGAAGGTGTATTTTTGGTGGGTGAAGTTCGGATGTTTTAGGGGGTTTGAATGGGCAAAGGAGAGTGGAAGGGTCTGAGGTTGATTTCATGGTGCGTTAGATTTCGACTTAGTTTTTTTTTTTTATATTTGG
>JAPYZO010001780.1:0-34592 GCA_030522905.1 Torymus flavipes
TTTGAACAAAACAAAATTCAGTTTCATTCAAAGTTTTTGTAAAAACCACTTCATATTTCGACTTCAAACTTTTACTGGATGATAGAACGTTCAAAACCATAGGGCAATGTGCTCTTGATTTTTTATGATTCTACGTATTTTATTTTTAATAAGCTATAAACTGTGTCAATTGCTCCGTCGGTAATGATCGGACTATGCCACCCCGTTAAATAAGTGTAAGTAGATGAAGTTCAAGTTTGCTTAAGCATATGCATTGCTTTTTCATCTAGTAAGAGGGTCGAACTTCTTTTTATTAATTGATCGAATTTCTTCTTGAATTATAGCACAAATACTATGTTATTATTCACAAATATTTTTTTCAGTACCATGGGCAACCTATTTTAAATATTTAAAAATATTTTTTTCAGAAAACCAATCTAATGCATTTAGCATTTTAAATATATTTAGAAATTAAACTAATATACATAAGAAAATAAATGTTAAACTTACGACTTTCCATCTGTAGTTTACACTCTTGTGTATCGTGAGGGTAAATCAGAAAGTTCATCGCGCATGATAATTTTAACGTTAACCTAAACAGAAATTACTGTGTTATAAACACTTCGTAGGATAAGCAATTAAATAATTGAATTCTATAGTCCCTCCTTTATATTTTTCGGCGTAATTCTTATTTTTTTTCACCTTTTTTTTTTTAGTTTTTGTATGTTTTTTCCGTTATATTCTCATGCAAAGAGTTTATGCATATTTAATGTATAATGAATAAATAAATAAATAAATTTAAAAGTTAAAAATTTTGTACTGATCCATTTTTTAAATAAAATCTCACATGCTTTACATTTCATAAGGGGTACGTACTTAACCATATATAAAATGGTCTTGTCCTTGTACAACCAGAGATAGTGATTCGGTATCGTCATCGTCTGAAACGTCACGGATTTGGCGTTCTTGAAGAACGAGTCCGGCCTCCACATCCGCTTCAGCCAATCTACTTCTAGCAATCTTTGAAAATCAGATGGAAATCGATTAATCGTAAGAATTGGATCGAAGATTCTTTCAAAATAAATCGGAAAGTACCTATATTCGGACGTCATGTTCTCCGGAAGCCGCAGCCTATTGTCTTTCCACGTTTGCGCAAAGAAAATGTCAGCAGCGTACGTCTGTATGATAACGGTTATCAAAATTTTATGAGGTGTAAGACGATAAAGTATTTTTAATGAGAGAATCTATGGTAGCTTCTTTTTTTGTTTTGATGTATAATCGATGGTAACACATTCGTGTCAAGTACAATAACTCAAAGAATAAAAAATATCTGTTATCTAATTGAAAACCTGGACATTAAAGGTTCCTTTTTACGGTAATAATATATGGGAAAATCTTCAGAATTTTTGACTCGTTTGTCCCAGTTTTTTTTTTTTAATTTATTGCTGCTATTAGTTTAGCGTTCGAAGCACATAAAGGAGATAGGGTTTACCATATTCAACTTTTACGCAGAAAATCAGTCCTGTAACCCATATTATTGTGCCGTGCACGCTAAATTCTGAGCACGTAAAAGAATTTAAGAGTTACAATTCCAGTATTTATCATACTTTTACATCCAGAAACATACCTGAAGATTTGAACCGATGTTGGTTAAGAAAAAAAGACACTAATAGTTCAATATTGACATTCAAAAGCAAAAAAAAAATTAGTTTTAAATTTACTGCGCTATCGACATTCTACTAAATTATTCAAGTAATCAAAGAAATAAACGAACCATTGAGTTTTCGTCGATGGAGTCGAGACCCATGACGGTCACGTGGAAGTACACCACCGTCGCCTGGCCGTCCTTCTTCGGCGGCCTCATTTTGTCGTAGAGCTTCGGATCTTCTGGCAGCAGGTCATAGAATTCCAGACTTTTCCTGTAAATGATTCACGGTTTTTTCTTTATCTTCGCCCACCGTTTCATCGTACACTCGCGCTCTTTGAGCGAAAAAAGCGGTGCACAACTCGCGGGTTCGTTACTCCTTTTGCACTTTGTTTGGGCGACGCGTTTGACGAGGGTCTTGAATGGTGCGAGAAATTTCTGTTCTGTTTAAGTAAAAGTAGTTTGTTGGAAGGTGAGTGAGTGGCTCAGTAGGTATGGCGAATCATCAGAATCTTTTTTTTTGGTCTTTGATGATTGACAAGAAAATAGATTATAATTACAAGCGTTTACATCTTTGGGTTCAAGTAAACGATTTTATGGAGTATTTTTATCTTTCATGTGATATTAAAGAAGTGAATTTTTTATTGGATAAAATAAGATAAAACATCCGTCATCACAAATTGGCATTGCACGACAAGAGTGCAATATAGTCAGAGCACGAAATAGTCAGAACCTTGCTACGTTGATTGCATAACTTCACCCGTAGAACAAAGTTACAATTGACCCTTTCTGAAGAAGTTTTGTCTAAGAATGTAGCTTTTCAAAAGACTAACGACCCGTCCTCGTTTTCTGGTACTCATACAAAACAATGAGAAAATAGAATTTATTCTTCGTAATTTACTAATAAGAATTTGTTTTGGCGAGGCTTAATATATGACTTGTATTCTTATTATGAAAGCTACTTTAATTTATATTAGTAGGAATGGGTTTAATCGTTTCTCTACCATAATAAAAACCTGAAAAAACGTAAACTTTTTACTAACTTCCAATGACGTTATATGATATATTAACTGAAAAAAGCATAAAAAACGACCCTGAATATCAAAGAACCCATCAAAACTCATGTAACTACCTCAAAAGCGCACTGAGGTACAGTTAAACAAACGCATGGCGCTCCTTCAAAACACGCGCAACCCTCGCGCGAGAAACCGGAACCGCGAAGCACTCGACTTTACGCCTATCAACGCGTTCGCTCAAGTTCGCTCCGCGGCGGCGCGCAAGGTTGGAGGGAATCTGCAAGGCGATCACGCGACGTATTTACACGGCGGGGATTAATCTTGACCTATTTTTTTCTTCTTGTGCCGCCGAAAATCGCGCGAGTGAGTACGTCGCGCATTGATTTCTAGCGATGGCCCTCGCGCAGATTCGATGTCTGATGATTGCGATGGACTGGACAAAGGTTGCATTAATTTGCTTTTTAGGGAGAGTGTGGAATTAATTTTATGCATCGAAGGTAGTGTGCATGAAATTAAATTTTAGGCTTAGAATATTATTCAGAAGTATTGAAATTTCAGTTGTCGTGGTACTAGGTGGCAGCAAAACGTTATGGAAGATGTAAGAGGATACGTTGAAAGATATTTTCGAGACTAAAATTGACTTTCACGCACGATACATGGCAAGAGTAGTTTTTTCTGTTTCATTTTGAGAGATCTGCTATGTTTTAATTGTTTCTTCAAAAGATTATTAATTTTTTACGATACTAATTATAGACATTTAATGGGAAATCAGTTCAGTACTTCCATCGACTTTTTTAAAGCTAATAATTAAATTGTATAATACTGAAGAATCAGTTTATTGCTTTATCTTGATTAAAAACAGAGGTATATATTCGCTTCGCTCAAAATATTAAAGAAATTTACGTTTCTTTTGAACTTTCTTTGCAAAATGAAAGTCTTTGATGGTCGTGCTAGTTCATGAGTAAATTCGTCATTGTGCGCCACAGATCGGTACGGAGGTTAAATATCTTTGTAATTAAATGAAATTATTCTTCTGAGATTACATTTAATGATCAACCTTATGAATGCGAAAATTTTCAAACAACTTTTCGTCGCTCTGTAATCAAAGTAATTGAGTCTTTTTTTTTAAAGTACGGTTAAATTGAGTTAACTAATGATACAAAAAATTACGAAAAAAATTCATGCGGTATTGTTGTATCTTTTCTTCATAATATGTCAAAATCTTCACCGATATATGTTTATCGAATTAGTTATGGAATCGAATCGAATAGTATGGAAGGCATTGAACAGAAACTATCTAAATATATAATAAAAAATCACAGTATTTGAAGCAAATAATGAAGCAAATAAAGATATTTTAGAAAATTTGCGCAGTAGCACTCTATAAATAAGCATAATATATATCTTATTATATATAGAACACAAATCAATACGGATAGTAAAATGAAGATTCTCGATTTTCCGATCATAATTATATACTTCCATCAACTTGCATCAATTATACTCCTACTAATGTAAAACGACTTAGTTTCTGATCATAATTAAGTACGAAGAATCTGCTCACTTTCTAAATCCAGCAATTCTTTAATTCTTTCTACCAACTTGAAGACCTTGCTTACGTTACCTGTTCATCCAGGATAGCCCAATTCTCGCAGTATAAACCTTTCCCCTCCCTTCCGATCCACCACGGCGAACCGATCTTCCTGCAACTTCGCTTAAAAAGGCAATTACGTTCCCTACTCAGCCACTCTCGCACCCCACCGGGGTTGCACACAAACTCATTGTCGCTCTTTATAGCCTCGTCATCGTCTGCAACCGCTTTTTTTCGCCCCCTCGCTCGTGCGCATCAAAGCGAGTACACTCTTACTGTGCGTCGGCGATCGCTGCGAGAAGTAGCAGCAGCAGCAGGGGGTGGTATCGTCGTCGCTCCCTCATCTTCTTTTTCTTCTTCTTCTCTCGCTCTCGTTCTCCACCCTATATCAGCACATGCTATCCCACTTCTCTCGCGCACTTCTCTCGTCTCTTCTTCTATTTTTTTCACTGAGCTCTGCGGCAGCAGCCTTTGCACTGTCGACTTCTTCGTCTCGCCGAAGGCATGACGGTTTCGTTATCGCGAGCCGGCGTGCACTATCCGAAGGTGAGCCAGCGACTGAGCCTCGCCGCGCCGCTGTCTCTTCGTCTTCTCGCGTCTTGCTAGAGACGAGCGCGCGCGCAGCGCTGGTTGGATTTTCTGCACGAACTGCAGAAATCCCAACGCGGAGAGGCTTGTTCCGAGAAGATGAGGAGTGGGGAGGTGCTGGTGGTGGTGGTGGTGGGGTAAGCGAGGACGCGGATATCTACCTGGTGGTAATGAAGATTCGTCATCGACGAGACGGATGTGAGAGAGTGGGACAAAGAGCTTGGTTGAGATGTGAAGGTATGGTTCGGAGGGTTTAATAGTTAAAGAGTTCGGGTTTAATTAAAGCTGGTACGGTGTGAGCTCATAATTATAATAGCTTTTTTCACGCTAATTCTAAAGGTAGTTAGTAATTAGGAGGAATATTGGGAATATAAGTTAATAATTAGGTGGAAGATAGAATTTTCTTGGATTTTCACGGCACAGAGTGAATAATTATGCTGTTAGTATGTAAGTTAGCGATAAGCGCTGATGCTGAAAAATATTGAACAATACACAAATTTTAGTGGTACACCCTAATTATTGTTGTCGAACTTATAATTTCTTGAGTATGTTTACTGCCGTGGAGAGACTTTAATTAATAAATTTTTGACGTCAATTTAATAAGCTAAGAGATAATTTTATTGTACCACCGATTGATCTATTTTAATCTTCAACTTCTAGACTGCTTAATATTATATAATTAAATATGATATTATTCCTCACTCTTATCTTCTCTTCATTTTCTCATCGATACATTTAGTGATGCCTACGTGAATGTTATGTATTTCAAAAAGGCTTTCGAAATTCCACAAAAAATCAATGTGACCTTCTTCTTTACAATATATTTTGTCAAAAAATCTTCAATTAACATAAGATAACAATTGTTATTAAAATTCGTGTCTTGGTAATTGCAAACAATCTTGCCATCTTCAAATCTCACTTAACGAATATACTTAACGTATTCCATATAAGACCAAAAAAAAATCTCACACTCCATTCTATCTACGCGCATCTCCGAAGAATCGAGTCTCCCGCAATACCGATCGTTCCCAGACCAGTCCGCCTTCATCTTCATTGACCTCGCGTAACTCAATCATACATCGATGCCTACAACTCCCTTGCCTCCTCGAGCAGCTGTCTCGGTAACCTCGTTCCCCGGAAAAGGCCTGTACCCCCCGCGTGTGTCGCTGACGACGGTTAAAAGTGAAAATTGCTGCCAACACCGCGAGGGCAGGCGCACTTGACAAGAGACACTCGTGCGAGTAATCCCTCGCGGGGGGTGCCCTCGACCCTCCCGCGGAATTTGCTCGAATGCGGCAGAGTCGGAGAGAAAGAAAGAGGGCTTGGTGGCGCTGGGCAAGGTCCCGGGGCTTCGTCCTTTTGTTTCGCCGGAGACAGAGAGGGAGAGAATCTTTCCGGCGTTTCTTTTCTTTCCTCTCGATGCTGTCTGCATGCACATGTGGGTACAAGTGTGTGGGGGGAAAGGGGAGAGAAAGAAAGAGAAGAGTCCCATGAGAGAGAAGGTTGGACGTGTGCAGGAAGAGTGAATCGGTCGATTGATTGGGGTAGCTTTATTTTGGGGTAATTAGATGGTGATTGGCTTTGTGGAGAGGGAGAGTTTCTGCAGGTGAAATGATAATACATGGAACTATTTCGAACGAACATAATGGCATCACAAATTTTTAATTGTAGTTAATTGTAGCAGTCGATGTTTAAGAGAAAGATAGACGAAAAGAGTTTGAAGGTCTAAAGTTAATAAAATAGTTAAAGTATTAAAATATTTATTTATTCCAACTATCAGTAAATCGTATAAATCGAGAACGTAACGGATGTTGTACACTTGAGGTTCTCTTGACGGTTTGTTCTAAACTAAGACTTTTCATCTTGCTATATATTTCTTCTATTTAATTCCTTAGCGTTCCTTACACTTCTATGTACTTATTATTATTGTTATTTACTTATTCATTTATTGCTATTTAGATATATGCGACTATTATTTTTCAAAGTAAATAAATTCAAGTTGATGATAAACGAGTTTTGTCAGTCATAATTAAACATCAATTCTATGTTGATAAAGTTACAAAGATGATTCAATAGCTACATAAATGTTTTCTATTGACTTTATTATGAAATATGAATAAACAAATCTGCTGTAGTAAATAATTTAAAAGACAAACAAAAATGATTGCACCAGTTTATTCTCGGTTCACCCATAACTTTTATCTTTCACTTCGTATATTGACATAATCACATCTATGGGTATATAAACAAATACTAATCAGACATGAAAACTAGTCACGAACTCAGCTCCCACACGTCCCTTCCTCCAAAACCCTCTCACCGAAACCAAAATCACGACCGAGGTCCGTTAGGGTCATAACTCCTATACCCTATACACATGCAGCGTTCGCCAGCGACCGAATACCGAGCAGATTGGTGCACCAGCACCCGATGTGTATCGATCCTCCGTCCCCGCCGCGTCCCCCGCCTACGCGGCACAGCGGCGCAGAGATGGGGGAGGGGCTGGAAATTGTGCCGCGAATAGAAAGCCGCGGGCGCGCCTTCGAGTGGCCGGCCTCTCGAGGACGCGCGCGCACGAAAGTGAGAGAGAGAGAGAGACAGAGAGAGAGGATGTGATGTACGTAAGAGGGAGAGATGCGCCTCGATGCATACGACGATAAGGCGAGAGACAGTTAGGTCAGCGAGGCTGGGTGGTGGTTTTTTTGTAGGTTGGTTCGGGGGTTGATTGACGCTTGTGTGACGAGGTTGAGATCGTACTGGTGCGAATCAATGGTATGGGTAGGTGTGAGGTTGGTTGATTTTTCGGAGGAGTCAGGAAATCAAGCGAAATCGTTTAATGATGACATGAGGGGTGGTTTGAGGATGAATGTGGATTAATGTTAAACCGATTTTTTACAGTAAAATTGTTTTGTTTGTAGTACTTACAAAGTCATACAGAACTTTTGAAAAATCATGCTCTTAGGCACTATCTATGTATAGATATTGGCTTTGCTCACATATTTATATCACCCTAAAAAGAAAAAAAAAACGAAAAAAATTCAACAAAATTGCTCATTGACTTTCATAACTATAATTAATTTGTAAAATTAACGCGAAAAGAAAACGTAAGTAAAGCGGTTATTCGAGGCAGTAGAAAAGGTTCGGTAAAGCGAGACGTATTCTTTATGCACCGTGAGACAGATACATATGTGCAAACGCTTTTATCTCGCATCGATTCCAATTATATGAAACGCCTCGTTTTAATTTTAGCTGTACTTCAGCATTTATTTCTGTAACAGGCCACGTGTGAAACTCAAATTTAGACCTGATAATCTATGGATGGATCTAAATTTGACATCTCCCAGGCAAAGGTAAAGTTTTTCGAGTGATCTTGAAACTTTGTGATAGAATCAAAAAAATTTGAGATGGAAATACTCGTAAAGATATTGAAGAGTTAGATGGTTTGATATTCATTGTCGTAGAGTATGAGCTGAAGAAATAGTTAGAGATTATAATATTGATCCGAAAGATGAAAGGTACATTGAGAAAAATAGTAAGAGATTAACAAGACGTAGAGAAGTCAAGATGTTATCGTACATCCACCACTAAAAATAATCGCAATTTAACTGGTTTCCTTTCCGCAAGTCAAAAAATCTTTGCCAAACTTTTATGAATGAGGAGTGGGGAAATTCTCATTTCTCAATATTTTGATTAGTTTGATCAGTTCCCCGTCAACGCCAATCAAAACTCCATTTGTTATTTTCATGTCTGACCATATTGCGTTTTATTCTACTTGCACTTGCAATCATAACTTCAAAATTTTAAAACGATACCATCACAAACATCATCGATACAAACCCTTTCAGAACTTTACTTTTGTGCACTACCAACAGCCGCGCTTGCAAATTCTCTCGATGTTTCTCTTCTTCATCAAAACATCCGCACAGCGCATATCATTAGTCTCTCACCCCGAATGCATCTCCCTCTGTAAACCCTTCCTTACCTTCATCAACACGCGATAATTACGACGAGTAACATTGATTGCACCGTCGCACAATATCCACAATTATTACACCCATAGCTTCTACTTTTTTTCGCCTATCGCTTCGCCCGAAGACTCGCGCAGTTGATAATGATGATTCGCGCGTTATAATGCGATGGGGGAGAGGGTGAAAGAGAGAAGAGAGATAGAGAGAGTGTGGTTCTGGGTTAAGGGCTGTTAGAGCGCACGGTGCATGGCGGCTCGAGTGCCGATCATCAGCAGTTTTTTTCGCTGGGCAGGAGGTGGGGAAGGGGTAAGGTGAGAATGAGGGAAATTAAGATGCCTCGCGGTGTGCTGCGATGGTAGCGAAATTCGTGGATGTTGCTGATGTTGCGGGGGGTTAGATGGTAGTGATTATTATAGCTCTGTTAAGTAAAGCATTTTGATGAAGAAGAAGTTAGAGATTGGCATCGTTATGATTTTTTTTTATGGTTACAGATGTTTACTGTGTATATCCAATGAAGAATAGTGGACAATGATAATGATGAAATGTTTTCCAGCGAAATAATTAGACAAGCTAAACAAAAAACGAAGAAGAAATTGCGTCAAGTACATACTTGAATGCAAGTTTCAATGGACCCTTGATTATCGTGATTACATATTTCGAATTATTAAGGTAGGATATAATATTATTTTTTAATTGAATAACATATTTAAGTGACTTCGAAAGCTTTGAAAGTCATACTAAAAAAAAGTTAAATTCTCCTTCCACAGTAATTATATTTTCATTGAAATAATAACGATTTTGGGAATCACCTTTGATCAAACTATGTTGGAAATCAGAAAGGTCAAAAATATATCTTTCGTATTTCGTATTCGAAATCAAAACAATGTAACGCATCATGAAGTACTTATGAATATCAAGTAATGTCAAAACACTTTGAAGTACCTCGAGATAATAAAAATTATCGATCTTATTTAAAATTTCAACGCTTATGATGAAGCAACGTTCTGTTGTTATATGCAATACCAATTTGAATTCATGCAATATAATAATGTTAATGCACTTATATACATTTCCGTTGCTTATATCCACGTAGGTAACGATAAATAAATATAGCAAAAAATAAATCTACTTATACGTCGGATGCATATACATTTTACTTCATCTTTTCAAAACTGCAGATTTTCACGATTTCCATTCCCATGTCAGAGCTTCAATACGTCATCTGCGCATATTTTTAAACAACTTTGCTTCGAAATGGCCTGACGAGTGCGCGATAAAAGTCTCGCAAAAGTGCCTGCGCGCTCGCGCAATCGCCGAGATTTTTTCGGCGTAGCCGTGGAAACGCTCCGATGGCTCTCTTGGACTTTTGCACCTTTTCGAGTGTTCCCTGAAAAGAACTACGTAACGGTACTCGTTAATGATTGGAAGTAAAAAAGAAATCTAAAACTCGGTTACAATGTTTATAAAGCTTACAAATCTTAATAGCAGTAAAAAGGAATTTTTGTCTTTGATGAGAAACAAAAAGTCGGTAGCTCTATAATAAACTAAATTTTAAGTCTCATTTGTTTGTATTAAAATTTTATATTTCTATTCACCGATACCATTGCTTCATATGATATCGATGGCGATATTCACTTAAAATTTCTTATCACTTGCATTAAAATATTTTCATCAATGTTACCATTTATATAAGGTTGAGCTTAATATAAGTAAGTTAACGTTGTCTAGACCAATTTTAAAAAATATCAGCAGTATCACTTAAACATGTTTTTATCCAAAGTGTAACCAATTCGTCGCAAAATACACCGTAACTCCTTACAGCAATTATTGCATTTTCAGACTCCAACCCCAACCAACCTCCATAATTTTACCAAACCCCCAGCCGACTTCAAAAAAGCGTCTTCTCACGCGCAGCCGCGCGAAGGAACCACCTCCACCTAGGCTGGCTGGCTGCCCCCTCGACTCCCACCCCCCAGCCAGGGCGACTAGAGTGATTTCAACGCGAAGTAGACTCTGACGTAAGTGCGCTGTCGCCGCTGCGTTTCTTCTCTGCAGACGACAATGACGGGCAATTTCTTCGATATTCGACAATGCCGCATTAATTGCGCCACACTGCTGTGCAGAGCCGCAGTCTGCGTCTTTTCGCGATTCGGGGGCTATTTTTAGCGGCGCCATCGGACGAGCGCAATTTGAGGAGAGGAGAGTGGGGGAGAGATGCGATTATATAGGGGTGGTATAAGTGATCGGGGAATCGGGTGAGATTGTGTATGGTCAGAGTAGAGGGTTGAGTTGGACATTTTTTGTCGAGGGAGTTCTTGTGTTTTGGTGTATTATGGGTCTTATTAAGATTTTGTTTCGTTGCAATATTCTTACAGATAGAATGTTATGATAGATAAAATGGTCGTGCACATTTGGTTGCGTTTTTTTATAACTAATGAATGATATAAGATACCACTTCTAAATTTAATGGAAATCCTATGGTTGTTCAGTATTATTTATCACGTTTTTACTAGTTGTTATACGTTTGAAAAATAAATTATTTTAAAATTGACAATTTAATTTATAATTCTTAATGACATACGTAACGTTGAGATTGCTGAATGTCAGATTTTTATTTTCACATAAATTATATAATGGAAGGAAGTCGAAATTTTTTAATATAAATGAAACAACTTTACTGATTTCTACAGAAAAGAAAGACGATAATTCTTTGATTTCTAATAACAATACAAACACTAAACTCTTTTTTAATCGCAAACCAATCCTAACAAAGAGAAATCTTTCATTTATTGACAAAACTAAAAGGCAAACACAACCCCGGCTCCCAACGGACATCACGTTCCCAAACGCGTACCGTATATCCAACGAACACGGCACGGCAATCAGGTCACATCGTGCGGGGCCTTCGCGCTTCCGGCGCCCCCCCTCTCTCTCTCTCTCTCTCTCTCTCTCTCTCTCTCTCTCTCTCTCTCCCGATAACAAGCCACGGCAGCTGTACCGCGGTGACGTCACGCGCTTCGAGGGGCCGTTATCCCCTCGAGGGCACGCGGCACAAGTGTCGAAGAGAGAGAGGAAGAGAGGAGGTATCGAGTGGATTTTTTTCGGGAATTCGAGGGGTCTAATGGAGTGCGCGGCGACGCGATGAGGTTCAAAGTTGCAAAATCGCGAATGATTTTGCGGGGAGGTTGGTTTGCAAGAGGGGAAGCTGGATGAAGTGAAGTGATCAGATTTTTTCCTACGCCTAAAAGTAGGAGACTCAGACTTCATTACATAAACTTGACTTATTAATAATAAACAAAATCTGCAAAAAAAATTGACATCCCGAATGTCCCCGAACTGAGGCATATCGAAAAAGAAATGTGTAAAATCATCCCCTATAGGCAGATTGTTAAGAGACTAATTTTGGGCCAACCTGTTCTATATCAGTCATTATATGGACCAAATTTACTCTTTGTCAAACAATAAATCAAACCGTTCTTAACATTAAATTCTTAATAAAACAAATTCATAAAAATATAACCCTTAACTTTACAAGACGCACGCATATCCAACACTATATTGGCACAAAATTGTCATCACCAACGTTACTTCTAATATTAGTCGTCATTACATTACGAGTGCATAAATTAAGAATAATCAAGTTAAAATTAGCAAAACAGAAGGGTTAAGCACTTTGCCGCATCCCGAAGTAGATAAGACCAGTGCTGGGTCAGCCGCGCAAGCGCGCGATCGCCTCGCGCGGGGGCTGACGTGCTCCAGTTTATTGTGCCTTTTTAAAGCCTAGCCTGCATTTCTCATGCCAAAAAATAACAGTTTAGTAAAAAAGAAAAGCAGACATCGCACCGGTTTTTAATACGATCTCTATACCCTTCGTTTACCAGGAGAGCTCCCCATTCACCACTCGAAACATCATCGTCCACTGATTGGCCGATTTTCTATAATACACCGCTGATTCACCATTCAGCTAATGCACTTAGGCCACCGAAAGCGGCAGCACAATCACGACAGCCCCATTGTTTTGTTTACCAGGACCGACAGCTCGGTTCGAGTATAGGTACATATAGCCCAGCAATTAGACGCGATTCAGAGGCAAGGCAGGCGCGCAATCGTTTACCGCGCGTTTGCGTCAACGCGGAGATCCACTGACGTCAGTGCTGCGCCGCTCTGCACGGGTATATAATCAGATAGAATCGGCCACTCGAGAGAAAGAGGGAGGGAGAGAGAAGATCTCGAGAAGACCTTTTCGCGGGATTTATCGTGGTGGGGTTGCCGAGCGAGAAATAAATTGCTTGGTGGTAAAATGAGATTGGGGTATAGATGTGAGGTGCGTGTGGTAAGAGACTTTTTTTCAAATTTAAATTTAAGAAGAAATATATTTCATGGTCATTGGTTGGTTTCATTCTAAAGTTTGGGGGACGACGTTTGAATTAATTTCTTTAAGCATCGACGTAAGTATACATAAAAAAAATTGATTGAGATACTTCTGAATTGATTTTTAATCGGAATAACAATGATGATGGTTTGCACCAGATTTCTTGTATAATTTTTTAAAGAAACCCACATTTTATTCGTTCTATAGCTCAATTTTTTAGAAGATTTCTGCTACTTTGAAGATCTTATTTAGGCAAATATATGTTTTTCATTATTACACAAAATTTGTCCACTTATTATATTAACTATTGTAAATCCAAAATGGAAGAATTAAAATAACCTCGAAACTTTAGCGAAACAGTGAATTTCAAGCTCGATTTAAGCTTGACTCTTTATTTTCGACCTTCCAATTTTAATTCCTCTTAATACATCTTTAATACCAGTATTTGCCTACCCTTCACATCTCACACACACTCCAAAACAACTCATTCCACACTCATCTCTAAGTTTAAAAACCCCCATGACTCCCACAAAACCATCAACATTTATGCGCCCTCCGACCAGGTCAAAATTAAATTCGCGTACGCTCGAACCGGCGACGTCGTACCCAGCCCCTCTTTCACCGGCGGAACGGGGCCGCGGCGGATTTTCGCGCGCGTCAGCTCTTGGCGATCATCGTAGCAGCAGCAGCAGCAGCAGCAGAGAAGTGGTGGAGAGGTACGTGCGGATGCGTAAGGCGCGGTAATCGTCGCTATTTTTCCGATGGCGCGGCGGCCGAGGGGAGAAAAGAGTGTCTGCGGGGGGAGAAAAAGGGCTTTGTCGGGGCTTGCAAGTGGTATGGGGAGAGATGTTGGCGGTGAAAGAAGGGTTTTTATGCACATTTTAAAAGGTAGGATTATTCATGGTTTTGTTTTGCTGATAGCGTGATTGGGTTCGCGTAGGTGATGGTGCCAAAAACGATCTTACAAATACACTAAAAATTGTGGAATATATAAGATCGGAATATTAAATTGTGGGTCAGCAAGCTTCTAATAACATCGATATTAGCAATTTAATCGTTTCACATCAGTATTTCTTTAGTTATTCGAGAATTTCATTGACTAAAAGTATTCTTCATTTTCCATTGCTTCCATCGATTGATCTATTGTTTAGATCCATTTAATCTATATCTAATAAATTTCTTATTCTAAAGTTATAACATCCATATCCTACTGGTCACTACTAACTACCAAATCCAGCGGTTCACATACGGTTGATCTAATTCATTTGCTGCACCGATGCACCGATGTATCTGCTGCATCGATGCACCGGTGTATCTGCTGTATCTGATCGATTGATACATTTATCTGTAAATCAATGCGTCTAGTGCATTCATGTAGCTGATGTATCGACTTGCTATTCTAAACATACTTAAAAATATAAAATTGAACAAGTGAGCGTCCGAGAATTATTGCTAATTCGATATCAATCTTGCTATTTAGCTAGGTGAATGTGTTTAATTCTGCCTATATTTAGATTTTCAATTAATTATTTCTTGGCTAAATACTTACCGAGATGCTATGAGAAATTAATACCGCGTGTCTATCATAAATTTGGCGTTGATAACCACCGAAAAGAAAAAGAAGCTGGACATTTGATATCCAGTTAATTTATAATTTATCATCTATAAAACTATGAGAATAAACACTCGATTATTGAAAACTCTGTAAGACATAGCGTTGTAACAGTATATTGTCACCTAAGAAAGGACGCATCGGTACCCGAACTGAACGAAAAAGAAAAAACTCAGAATACCTCCTGTTCACATTTTGGGGTACCAGAGTTTATTGATGTATTCTGTTACTGGCACACTTCCTTCCTATCCAAATCAACTGATCGATTATTCATAGATCATTGATCGAACAATACGCTATCTCTTCAGGAACTTCTAATTACCTTTCTTCACTTCATAACTCCTCGTACGTATCTCATTAATATTCCCGCCATACCTTACCCCATTACACCCATCCCAGCAAACCAGTAGAACTTTGCAGCAGTCTTTTACTCCGTGTGCGTGCAAGAGAGAGTGGGAGAGAGAGAGAGAGAGAGAGAGAGAGAGAGAGAGAGAGAGAGGGTCCGGGTTTCGAGGCTACGGCACCACCGCACCACGCGATGCACGATAAGCACGCTCGCTCTTCTTTCCCTCTGACCTGACACACACACATACATACACGTGTGTGCTAGCGACTTATCCTCTTCAGCCTCTCTCTCTCTCTCTCTCTCTCTCTCTCTCTCTCTCTCTCTTTCGTGTTCCCGTTCCGCGCGTCCCCTACCACAAGGAACACCTCCTCTCTCTCTGTCGCTCGCTCAGGCTACTATTTTTGGACGCGCCAATGGCGCATCGACGACAAATTGGACGTTTGCCGACGTAGGCGCAAGCGAGCGAGAGCAAGCGAGCTAAGCGACTTTCTATTTTGGCGACGGCAAAGAGGAAAGGGAGGGTAGGGAGGAGGTGATAGTTCAGGTATTTTCTTCTTCTTCTTCTTCTTCCATTACTTTTTTCTCTTTATTTTATTTTGAGGGGTGCAGGAGAGGTGCCGCGCGCAGCGCTGCGGCGCAAGGTCTCTAGAGCAGGTGTTGAACTGACGCGAGGTGAGCTAGGCGCGCGCAGTGGCGGAGGATGAGAGAGTGGCGCGCGTGGACGATTGCCGTGGTATTGATTTTATTTGGGTAAATAGCGGTGGTGCGTTTTTTTTATCGGATGGGTGTGAGATTGCGGGTTTCTTAAAATTGTAGAGTTTTGGTTGATGGAGGGAGAAGGGTTGCTTGGTAATTTAAGAAAGATGACAAATAACATTTTTCGCCTTTATTTTAATGATGAATGTATTTATAAAGTTCAATAATTGCCAATGGGAATTTGGCTATTTATCACACTTTCTGAACATTATGGGTTAATATATATAAAATTTCGAATACATTTTTAATTCTTGAAAACTGAAATTAATATATGTACTTTTGTACATGTTAGATGAAAATAACACTTTTCAATTTTTTTTTCTTGTTAATTTATTGTTTATTTCATTAATACAAAATTATTTAATACGAGTATGACCAGTGCGAGCTTCAAAGGGTATTTTGAAAGTGTTCTCGCATGTACAAGTTTATTGATTTAACTTACCGACTGTAGTGGCTGTGCTATGTTCCTTCGATAAGTGGCGGAGATATAGGAGTATTATATATTTCTCGATTCCTCAAGAGATGGCGTTGGATATCCATTTTATATTATAAAATATGATACATTTATATTTTCATTGTTCAGCGTTTTACAATTTAATTAAAATTAAATTAACTTTTAGAAAAAATGCTTTGGTTTCCAACAATAGACTTTTGTCAGCTAAATAATGAATTTTGCTATGTAGAAAAGTATTTACACAACAGGTACCACAAATTATTTTGATTTTTCTTGGAGCCTGTTATGGCCTTTTTTAGAATGAACAAGGTCTGTTGATCTAAGTAAAATAAACAATAACTTACCCTTTAGAATCTTCTTATTTATTTTATCATATGTAAACAGTTGATTACTCAGCATACTTTTTATCAATACATACAGAAAATAGTCAGGGACAAGGAACACAGGACAGAATATTTATGAATAACAAAACACAATGTACTTATGTAGGATAGATGACATTTATTTCATTATCTTGTAACTATTGATTTATGCTACTGACGCTATATTCATATAGATTACCTACAATTATGTCAATAATTATGCATGAATTCAAAGATGCGTGAGTTGCGCGCGCGCTCATCCGCCCTGTCTCTCTCTCTCGTTCCCACCCTCGCCGAAGTCCTACGATATCCCTCAATCACTCATCCCATATCATCTCTCGAGTCTCGCAATGATTGTATACGTAACGACAAAATAAACGAAGCGATTGCACATACAGCACAACACGGTCGACGATTGCGAAAGCCGCTGTAGACGTAAATATCAAGGTCTGCCTCGACTCCATCTTGTCGAATATCTTCGGGCGTCGTCGGACATTTTGTCGTCGCAATCGTTGATCGGTATGGTATCTATTCTCTCACTGTTTTTTCTCGCGCGCTGGTTGTGATGTACATCTCGTGTGCCGCTTTGAAATTGCATGCAGACTCACTCTTACAATTTTACAATGAAAAAGTTTGCTCTTTTTTTCTCTCTGCGCCCGTTCTAACCTCACATCCCCCCACCCCCTCTCGATCTTAATTTTTGATAATGGCCAAGAGAGCGTTGCTTACTGTCCGTCGTCTGTACGTAAAGTGTGTATGTGAATGTCCCTCCTTCGTACCGATATGCTTCGCCGATAAAGCAGATTTTCTTTTTTGTTTTGGAAACGCAGAGAAAATTAAAATTGTACAGTGTTTCGTCATGACCGAAGGAGTGTTCTTTTGTTTTCTTCTTTGTAACAAAGACACGTGAAATAGCGTCGACTGAATAATGCATAATTTACGTTCTTCTGAATTTGCGACGTATAGGTTGGTGTTCGTTCTTAGTTTGTTCTTTTTTTTACTTAGAATATCAAAAGAGAAACTTACAAAATAAAGAGCTAAAAGTAAGTAAATTCCAAATATTACACATTACTCAGTCTACAGTGATTGATTCTCGGATCCCCGTTATAAAGTTCTATATTAGTAGCATCATACTTTCCTTGACCTAACCTCCTTACAACCTATCGTAGTTTTAAAATTATAATAAATCGGTATTTATTTCCTTTATATATATATATATATTATATATATATAATTAATATTATACTTTTTTCCGCATTTGGTACGAAGGAACATGAGACGGGGATACACCCCGAACATGAGTCCGATCGACGCGATCGATCATCTCGGTGGAATTGCATCGTGTTGCACCGCCACATCTGGACCTTTACGTTTTATTTTCGTAAAATAAACATAATAATAATAATAATAATAATAATAAAATTTTCTCACATCATGCGGAGCTCTAGCGCAGCAAATCCCGTCTCTTAGTGACTGTATCAGGGGACTTTGTCTTTCACGCTTTTTTGTAATACCTTTTTAATGCCCCCAAACAGTGGAACTTGGCAAAAAGTAATGTGTAGGGAAATCCGCGACGTCCGATAAAAAAAAAGAACGATTGCCATTGACAATTGCACGATAAGTATTAGCTAATGTTTAAGCTTAGCTAGGCTAGAAATCAATATTGTTCAATTTTCTTGTAATTTAATAAAATAATATCTTTCACATAATCGATGTATATAATCAAACGTAAAATGCACTTTGCTTGTGACAGTGTTTCGACTTTGAAATATATATTATATATACATATAAAAGATCACATAAAATTTTGTAGAAAATAATTGCTAATTGAAAGGTTCAAGAGAGGTTCATTCCTATCTTACCAATAAATTAATAAAAGAGATCACACTAAAAATTAATTAAAAAAGAAATCTTACTGTTAATAATACATTTTATCGGATGTGACTTGCGTGAAAATAATTACTCTTTGCCAAGTCTCATCCAAAGCTGAAACTCGCATTGTGCTCCGATTCCACTTGAGTATACAATCGAACTACAGATTAAACGACAAAGGTAAATAAATATATTCTTTTCTCTCGAGGTTGATGCGACGATCATAAACTCTAATTAAAAATTACTATTACAATACGCGATAGTGAATCATATAATTATGATACTTTCGATAAAATCGTCGAATGTGTCTGTGTGTACAATATGTGTGTTCGTGAGGTCCCGTATGCGGGCGCGCGCGTATGTATATAATATAAAATTTTTTTAAATTCACGCGCTTTTCACGCTACTCTCCGCAGCGCGTTGAATCATCGAATCGCCCTATTTAAAAAGAAACTTAATACTCTGACAATCGCAATATAGATTTTGATTGACTATCTTACAGTGAAAGAAAAAAGAAAAGACGAAATGAAAATATATATATATATATAGGGCACGAAATGTGCCTCCCGTCAAAAATTCCCAGCTCTGCCTCTTTCATATAGGATAACGAAACTGAAGGAATAAGTATTAAAGTATAGTTAAAAATCTTACATGTGTGGAGCGAAAATTGCACATTTCTGTAACGTTATTATTAGAAGTATTAGTAGTATTTATAGTTATCTCTCTACTAATTATTATTATTAATATTGTTATTAATATTAATTAGTCATAAACGATGCCTCCTTGTTTCCCTAATCACTGTATTAATGTACTGTTTTCGAAAGCAGGAAGGCATCATTCGTTTATTTTAAATATATTCGTCCTACTTTCATTCTTTAAATTATCCACTTTAGATTAAATATTTCTTTTTTATCTCTAACGTAATAATAAGGTATTTCGTATAAAAGTATCTGCAGAGGATAATAAATTTCTAAAATTTTGACAAAAAAATAATACATATAACACAAATCTATATATACGCATAAATATAAATTTAATACACGAAAAAACGTAAAATAGTAACTTTTCCATACTGCACAGGAAACAAAAAATAAAAAAGAATAGTTTCCACTGGAAATTTTCAACGGGTTCGTCACGCTTTACATGTGTACATTATACCAGTGGTACCACGCGCGCCATTTTTTGTCTTTTTCACCTTAAATATCGCTTATACCATTATCGAAATTGTCTAGTGCAATATATTTCGCTCACTGGCCAACCTGCTTGTCAAAACGCACGTTAATCGCGGAGTTCACGACCCCCCGCCGTCTCGTCTCGCAAGCTAAAAACTTCTCGCACAACTCCACTCATAAAATCTTTGTTCAATCGATAATCATCTTTTACAAAAACAAATATCCTCGTACCCGTTCGATAATATAGAAAACTTGATTTCTCGCCCGAAATTTCAAGTAAAAATTACTTAACAGCTATCTGACTTAACGAAAAATCATGTCTGCTTATGTTTAAAATTAATTTATATAAGTAGAATTTGCTTAATTTGCTTACAAGTTACAAGTTCATCTCTCCAAGTAATTTTTACTTAGAAATTTTTTTCCACATATAATCTATCTATTCAGCTTCGATTAGCCTTTGTTTGCAAATAAATCGACTTTTAGAAATCCAACATGAAAATTATCCATACTCTCAATCACATATAGAATGATTTCACTGATATACAATCGAATAAAGATACATATACATTCATTGAACGGCTCTCTGGGTTTAAAAATATCATTCACTAAAACTCCGACTGTTAAAAGTCAACTCTACTCGAAAGTCGAGGTTTAGGAATCACTGCAGATGGCGAATCGACCACCTCACTCGCGACAAGTCATATAGTCAGAATTCAAGAGGATCTTTATACAACTTTTTATAGGTTATGCGAAGCGCGCAACGATTTTTGCGCCATCTGTAGTAATCTTTGGTAAAGAATTTCAAGTAGAGTTGATTTCGTGAATGATTATATTACGTACGTTTCATTTTAATAGTTCATACGTTTTCTTAAGTCCCTCAATCTTAAAAAAGAACCGCAATCTTCGCGACGTACGCCCTAATTAAGAACCTCGAAAGTCGGAAAAAAGTAAAGAAAAAGATGGCCTTTATATAAAATCTTTTCTTTTTTCTTACTTTTTCGCCTATGTTTATTTTTGTTTTGTTTCATCCTTTATGTCAAAAAGTTCGAAGAAAACAACAATATGACAAATGACTTTTCCCTGTGTAAGTGTGCTTCTCTGGGGTGTATGTCTGTGTAAGTGTCATTATTCTTAACTCCTCTAAAGCTCTCTCGATTTGTCGCGAAAAGAAGGCCTAAGGAATGACTCTCGCTTTTTTGTGCATTCGATATATTATTTTCTTTTTTTTCATCCCCTATTCTTTTAGAGCCATCGTCTCCACGACGACTCCGCCGGGAAGAGTAAGAAAGTTTTTTCAGATTCTCTCTATTTTATTTTTTCTATGTTCGCCCTGTTCTCTTCTCCCTTTCTGAGCTGTTTTCTTCTCTTCCATCCTCTCAAGCCACACTATTATCTCTTTCTCTCATTTTCTCTCAATCTTTGATCAAATCGCTAAACTCGCCGTGAGATTGTGAAATTTGGTCTCTCTCCAAGGTCGCAACGACGGCTGGCCGTCGCGCGAATTATGGCATGTAAAAATCGGGGTGATCTGAGTCCTTCTCAAACCTCTTGGCCTCCTCCTGCATGCTCTCCTTGATCTTCAGTATGGCCGCCGACTCGTTCTGATCCTGCGAATCAACCAACACCAGGCCGGTTACAACAGCCGCCTTGCGGGCACCACACCTCTAGCTGCCGAACCTCGTGGCTCTATGAAGGCATTTTTTCATTTTCTTCGTACCAAGCACCAACGAGGTTCACACACGCCCCTTTCACTGTCTTCTTTTTCTTTTTTTTATTATCGAATGTCATAGCATTTTACCAGGATTGTGGAAAAATGAAAAAGATCTACATTACCGACCAAGTTAAGAGGTTATGATTTCAATTGACTATTATATTTACATCAAATTTAAGATTAAATTTATCAATTTGAAAATACGACGTTAAAAATTAATTTAAATTAGATTTTATTTGAGCTGATCATTTATTATTGGGATGATTCATTCTCTCGAGAACTAATTTTGATACAGTGGTCGGTAATTTAGTCTCAATCTTGGTATAAATGCTATTTTGACAATGGTGTTGGAAGAGGAACTCAGTAATCAAAATTCTAATGAGTCCTATACTACTTTTCAAAGCGTGAAATAATAAAGCTACTATCCACTAACAATACGATGTCCAAAGTAATTACAAAGTGCAAGAATTTTTTCTGACTAACCATATGAAATGTTAATTAAAACAGTTTTGGTATTCTTTTATTTACTTTTATGTAATTATTATTTCATATTTTTTAGTCATTAAAAATTTCTACAAATAAACCATCTAAAAAGGGTGTATATAATACATAAAATAATCACTTGAATGAATAATAAAAAAAATTTGATGATTACAAACATGAATAAACAAAATTACCGTAGAATACAAAAAAATGTAAGTACCACTTTAACGTGGTATTTGAAAATTCTTGTTAAAAAGTGAAAGTTCAAACCCGTAAATAATAATAATAATAATAATAATAATAATAATAATAATAATAATAATAATAGCTATTTCTACAAACTAAATATGATAGATGTTGTATAGCAAGTCCTGCAATTAAGATGCTTATGAAACGTGGTTCCGTTTAACGAGAATTTTCGGTTCAGTGAAATATGCATGAAACTAGAATTCCGTTCCAACACCGTTTCGATAATACACATATATATGTGTGTGTAGAATGTGAATTACGCAAGCGCAGTGCGGGCGGCTGTGCTTTGGCAGGGCTCGAAAGGAGACGCAAAATGCGCGTGCGACACTTGTGTGACAAGGATAAAAGTATAAAACAAGGATCGATTGGGATGTAAAATAAAAGTGACTATATGTCTGAATAATAGGGTGCTCTGACCCACAACACATGGACGTCGGAATGAACTTGTGGCAAAAACAGTTTGAAAAAAATCTTGTAATTTAAACTAAAAAAATATATAATAACACAGAATAAAGAAAAAAAAATATTTTTTTGCAAGCTCTTTCGCTCTCTCCCTTTCGTCTGCCCCCCGTGCACACACATACACTCACCTCGCGATATTGTTATTATTAAAAGTTGATGATATAATCAAGCAAAAAATTATTAATTTATTATTAAATGGAAAAAGTATATGCATGATAGACTAGATTTTTTAATTCGCAAACAGTCCGCAATAATTTCTGAATTTTTTATTTTTTTGTTATTACTTTTTGGCTCACGCATCCATGTGCTACAGGTCAGTACAGGCCAGTACTATATACAGCTACCAGAACCTTTTTCTTGGCATTACTTTTTAAACTTAATTGAAAATGATTTATTTTTTATATTTATATTATCGTACAAGACCATTTTTCAGTTTCTTTACCGACTGATTGCTGGTCAGTCGGTAAAACAGTAAGCTGTCTTAACATGAAAAATGTTTTAATTATCTGTATACGCGAGTAGTAGATATAGTAACATTGTAAAAAATGAATAATAAAAGACCGACAAAAAGGACCGGCAAATAATGATGTGTAAATAGTTCAGTAGCCAGCACCCTGTGGGTTTCGGTTCTTGATAAATAAAAATAAAAACTCAATAATCTCAGTGTAACAGGATTACATTTATTGTCTCGATCTCTTCCTTGGCATAAACATAATATTTCATATTTTTACGAGTCATATAGTGTATTTTACAACGTGAGAGTACTCAAATAAAATTAATTACGTAAAAAAAAAGCAACGATGAAGGTACCAAGGCGCGTATTTTTATAATGTGGGATGTATACTGCAAAAATTTTCATCCGGATAAAAAAAATAAAGCTACATATTGAATAAAACGTGGCAAGAGTGAAACTGGCAAGATTTTTTTAACTCGAGAGCTTGATTAAAGTATAGGTTCTCTGTCATTTTTCTATCCGACAACACGAACCTTGGAACCTGAAAGTATCTTCGGTATCGATAACACGATGCCAACGCGTTTTCAATCATAAAATTTACTTTGAGCATCATGTTCTGTTCATTTTTTCAGGTTATGTACGCGCACCAGCGGCAAGCTAAGCACACCTTTCTCCAAGAGTAGAATAATGTATATATATATATGATAAAAAAAAATTACACTCACTCACGCAAATCTACACACTCGCAAAAAAGTCTTGAGCCTTATAAACCGTAAGCATTTGTACAAATAACAGCACCATAAAGTTACGAGGTTATGTGCGCGATGAAAGGAAAAAGCATGTAGATGGCGTGCCGCTGGCGCAGTCATACATTCATCATAAATACGTTTTAAAAACGTACTTTTTACGCGATTTACAAATTCATGTATATTCGACGTCTTTATCATCATCATAATCGTCAATAATTATCATTGTCAGGCTATTTTCAAACATTAAAAGTAACTAATAGCAGCATAGCATAGTCCAGTACTGACCTATAACCACCTGCGGACGGATGGACTTCTTCGCTCAGTAAATTTTTGTACACATTTTGTTTTCAACTCAAGAAAAATCCTTCTCTAATGGATTCTAAGGACTTCGTTATTAGTGTCTTTTTTACTTTTTTTTTTAACTTAGTATTAAATTATATTTAGGTTCAGTACTCATACTGTCTAAAACCTTACATCCGTACAAAAATAGTAACATTTTCTAAAAATAATAGATTTAGTTTCCTACATGAAGAGCATTTAGCTCAATTTAAAAAACGATTTTAAAAAAATCATCGAGCGGCAAATCGTATTATACAGCTATTACACCGACTGTCACTCAAAGAACACCGCAAACCAAATAAATATTATAGTAGGAACGAAATTCTAAACTCTACAACTAATTCTAATACTTTCGAATATTTCACTTTTAATTAAGTACATTAATTGTATATTAAAAGTCTTATTGATATCCAAATTATTAATTTCTATGGCAAATATATACAAAATAATTTATAAAACACCACAGAAAAATTTAGAAAATTATAATAGAAGAAAAAAATATCACTGTAATAAAATGCATCCTTGTTAATCTTGAATATAACAAAAAGCTGTTACGACGGTTTGCCATTCGATTCTTTTATAAAAATAAATTTAGAGAAAACTTATGCAGGAACTATATCAAACATTATTTTTGTTCCTTCCAGAGGAATTCAATTTTTCGTTTGGCAAGAATCGCGAAAATCATTTAGAATAATAATCAAAAATATGGCTTTACTACTGGACAAACAAATCACACTTTAAGAAAGATTTTAAACAATAAAAAGTTGATTAGAAAACACTTCGCGACCTAATCATAAGAGACTGGACACTTACAAGCAACAGCCTTTTCGTTTACCAGGCACCTTGAACTTATATTCTAAGTCTTTTCAAATAAATATAAATATTGTCTTAAATAAAGGCGAGCTAAAAACGATGTAAGCTAGTGACAAAAAAATAAAATAAACGCGAAATCTTAAATTATGACCCTTTTCAATCATGTAATACACTAATGCTCGTTTAATGTACAAAAATAAATTTTTACAGAAATTCGTTATAAAAACTTGGAATTATTACTGTCATATCATACCGTTTTATGGACAAAAAAAAATCGATAAGTTTATAATTTCATCTAATAAAATAGTATAATACAATTGAATAAATTGTATTTCCACAAGTACTATGATAAAAAATCAAAAAGGGCCCACAGCAAAATTTAAAAAATTATATAAAAACGATTATAATTAAATATAAAAGTTAAAACCTACTCTGCAACCTCATGAGTATTAGTGAAGCATAATACATAGTGTTGTATGGCGATAGTGGCAAATTAAGTAATTGTAAAATTGATAAAAATATTCCTGCACAGTAAAAAAATGACTTAATCTAACCTAAATTTAAAGCAATTCAGTGTGCCTGACAACAAATGCAATTACTATTATGACACGTGATTCTTTCACTTCATTATTAAATCGAAAACGCGAAAACGATTATTCAAAATATCAACGATTATCACTGGTCTTTTTATTCATTTTTACTTTCAGTTCATATTTTGTGTACGGATTCAGAAGGGGACTTGGACCGTTTTTCTCTTATACTCGTTATATCCCTCACTTTCTGTTAGTGATCCTCAAATTTTTCATTGTTCCTCCGCAAGTTGCGTCCTGGTTGCGATTCATTTAAAAAAACTGTCGACAATAGAGAACATGCAATTTAGGCAATTAAAAACTCTTAGTACGAGATCAAAAATACGATAGATTTTTAATTAATCTTATTCAAAAGAAGAAAATGCGATATTCACTGCTACACCCCACAAAAGCCGAAAAAATATTTTGAAGTCTTAAAAAAAAAATATATATGAAAATCCACTGATATTATGAACAAAATTTGAAAACGCTCAGTAATTCTATTTTACCGACAGTAAGAAGATCTTTATTGATTATACTCTTAAGTCGATAAAATTAAAAAACACATTACAAGCAAGTGTTGGAAAATTAATTATGAAGTAATTCTTATTCTTTAGGAATCGTAGTTGATTCTAACAGCAAACGTATTCTCGTTGTCGGTAAAACAGGAAAACTATTATGTATTTTAAAGATTAAAATATAGAATACTCAAAAAATAAAATAAAATATTAAACTATACATTCGTATTAGATTGCATAAAATAAGCGTTGCTTTAGCAAATTCCAAGAAAAATTGATAAAGAGAATATATTTTATCCATATTTTATAGCAAAAAGGCGGTAAAGTTTCTTTCTTTCTACAAAACCAAAGATTACGAGATTAAAAAACCAGAGCTTCTTGGAATTCATTATTGATTTTGCAGTTTTAGTGTTAATTTCAAGATATCAAATGTAACAGTAATAAGTTATTTTTATACAGCCATGTTAATTTCACCGAAATATGAGGCGAGGAAAAGCAACTGCGACACCGTATACCCAGCGATTAATTTCGCGAGTCATCATTTGTCTATTCCCTTGACAAATAAAAACATACACCGAAAAATGGTGCAATTAAGACGAAATTGCCAATGTGCGGAGAAGCGTGAGAACGTAGCAATCGCTAGTCGAGCGGAGCAAAGAAGAGAGCGAAGGCAGGGACCAAAATTAATCTACTACGAAACAAAAAAAGAATCAGGATCCAAATGATGAAATTAATAAAAAAAGAAAATAAAATAAAAATGAAAAAAGAAAAAACATATTTACAAATGCGTAAAACCAACGCGTTTTACTCGGTAATGTGTACTCCGCGCCGAGAGATGGGGGTATCACAACAGGCCATCGATACTTACGTTTTCGCCGGGGCCGCCAAAGCCGCCCAAATTGTAGTCGCCCATGCCGCTACCGCTGTCCTCGCGCGGTGTGCCCGGGCCGCCATTCGCCGGCGAGTTCTTCATGCCGTCGAGGCCGTCACCGTTGAGCACCGGGCCCATCGTGTTGGGGCCCATCGGGCCCATGGGACCGCCCTCCGGACCGCCGCTCATCGGGAAGTCCTAAAATTTGTATAAATATTAGTGTGTATTTCTGTTTGAATGAGTTGATAATTCATTTTCCTTAATTGATTCTTTATGAGGTTATAATGGCACATCATTTTACCATTTTTGCATTCCCGATTTTATTCGCGGCTATTATCTGGATTATAAGCTATTACATCTTTATGTTATTTTGATTTACTTTCATTTAAATTTTGTTAAAGTAAAGTTCCAGTAAATAAAAGTAAGATCATCAAGGAACCAAGAAAATCGTATTTCCATTCGAATAAAATGAATAATTGAATCTAAGTTATACTTACGCCAGGCATATTTCCTCCAGGTACGGGTTTCATCATCGTGTACATGTTCTCGCCGCCGCTATTACTGCTGTCCTGTGGGCTCGGCATTATCGGCGTTCCTGGTCCTGGCGGACCACTCGATCCTGGTGGTCCGCCATAGTTACCAGGCGAGGACGACGAATAGTTCATTGGCTGCAGATAATATATTTTATTAGAACATTAGGTCGAGATTTTTCATAGCTTTCTCTTGCAAAAGTTATGGACAATTAGGTATATAAAGAAAATTCAAAGACGATAACTCACCGTCGACGTGTTGGGTTGCCACTGTGGTCTGCCACCGGGTCCGGCCATGCTCATTGGTGGCATGCCTGCTCCTCCAGGTCCACCAGGCGCCAGATTACTGTTGGGCGGTGGTCCCCTCATACCTGGACCATAGGTTCCAGGTCCCATAGGTGGCATACCACCGGGTCCGGCCCTCGGGTGGTTCATTCGCGGGTTCATTGGATTCATGCCGGGCGAGCCTATAGCCGAACGAAAACGATCTTATTACGAATGCCTGGAGCCGATGCGAGTTAATTAATTTTTTTTTCTGTCGTGAGACGTGTGCGAGCAGCTACGCTCTCTATGTATAAAAAGTCTAAACACGATTGGTCTTTGCGGACGACTATAAGTTACACACGGTGCGGCTTTTGCGGTTAATCACTTGTTTTTTTCTTTTGGAATTGAACAACATTGAAGTTTACGTATGTAGGCAGAGCAAGATCGTTGGATTATGCTGTTCTAACAAGAAAAAAAAAATTTATTTGGTCGAGATCCGATTATAACGCTGTTTCAGTGATTTATAAAAATATTATTGTTTTTAGTGGTGTACGTATTATCCATTAGATGTCTCTCTTGAAAATATCAATCTAATTCGTGGAGGATTTTCACGGATTTAAATGTAATCCACATGGAATTAAACTGAATCCAACTGATATTTTCAGCAGTGACTAGACTATTAATCTTAGCTCCTAATGCGTTCCAAAGTTTCAAACTTTGATACATTTCAACCACATCAGTATAACAACAATTGATAAAATACGTAAACAATTACTACATCCATCAACATTAAAAACTAATCTTAAAATCCAGCGGTTTTACTCTGCTCGGACAAAAGACAAAGCCAAGCAAGTGAACTCAGTCATGCTGTGTAGCGGTGATCTTAAAGAGAAATAAATATGGTGCAAGGCAGGTGCATTATAAATCTAGTATGTATATATATATATGCGGTAGATGCTTGACAGATAGGCTCAAGTAAAACAAAAAAAAAAAAAAAAAAAAAAAATCTGTTTGCGTTTGAGAGGGTCCGAAGCACTAATTCTACTCGACTGAACTCTGTGCTTGACGGCAAATGTAATATTGGAGTGGAAAGCGTTTTTGCATTTGTATATCACAATTTTTTTTTTAATCATGTCAACAAAATGTCATCATTAACACATTTTAATTGCTTATATATTTGTTTAACCCTCGCTTTGTCTTCTCAGACTAGGAATTCAATAAAGCTTTTTGTTAGCAGTGATGTTTAAATAAACTTTCAGTAGACTAGCAGAGGATTTGTTAGGAATGAATCACAGCGGAGAACATAAAATGGTGATTAAAAATAAGAGTACAAACTACTAGTAGGAGATTTAAAAGGATACACTTAGGAAAGCGAGGGTTAAAGGTTTTCTACTTCTACGGGAGAGTCAAGAATGCAATTTGAAGTTGTGTGATGTGTAAGAAGAATCTGCTGTTCCGATTGTCCAGTAGAAATTTTGATAGCGAAAATATATTTATGAAGGCCAATTTTGTAAAAATGACGTCTCGATAACACAAATAAAAACGTAAAATATTTACATGATTTCGTAAAAATTTTACAACAGCAAAACCCAATCATGAAAAAATATATAAAGAAAATTTTGACGAAGAGTAATTTGTTGCCAAATCGTGTCAGTTCGAGGTACGAATGAATTTTTTTCATGCGGTGTACGTAATAGAAAATGTAATCGTAAAATTGAATCGCTTATGTGTTGCTGATTGTGTGACGAAGCCAGTGCGTTTTCTTGCAGGAGGGATGAGGTGACAAAGGCGAAAAATAAACAGTGAGGATATTGTGGCTCGATTAATGTCAAAAAAATTATCAAAAAAGTGAGTGTGATAATAAGGCGACAAAAAGAGATAGAGAAAAAGAGAAAGAGTAAAAAAAAGGTGACGATTAGTGACTCAAGTGAAAAATAAAAGAGTAACTAGGAAATATTGAATGAAAGCCTGTTTTTTTTCTAAGTCATGTCAATGTGATTCAATTTGCTGGGTTGCTTCCTACCTTGCCACCCTACAAATTCTCCAGCTTCGCCTGAGGAACACAAGAGCACACATTAGTACGGCAGGTAGGTAAGGTCAGATCAATCAATGGCGAATAACAAAAGGCCTAGTTATTTTATCCAGTGGCACAGTAAAAATTCTTTGCTTTTTGATACGCGAAAAAAAAACTCTTGGTACAAAAGTCTTCAGATTAAATAGAACCTTTAAGCGTACGAAATTCAATAAAATTAATACGTAATTTAATTCAAGGACTACAACTCAGATTCGATATTTAATTTTAACACATTTTATAGAAAAAACAGTTATATTCATATTCTGAGTGAAAAAATTATATAAAATTATCACTAAGTATTATGTATTGTAAAAAATTTGTAAAAAAGAAGCAAATGAACATCAAATTAACTGTAAAAAGATACGCTTCATTCAGCACAGATTTTTACAGGAGTGAAAAAAATCAACTATTTGCAGTCAATCAATATACCAAAATTCAAAAATCTTTTGGAAAACTATTGATCAACTCTGAAGAATTAAAAAAAAATACTCAAGAAAGTACCACTGTTTTATATTTGCCACTAGACAGTTCAAAAACCAGTCCACTCCACATCACAGCAATCCAATCCAAATTTAATAATACTTCCTCAATTAATATTGCTGTGTGGTTTTTGATACGCATGCGTCTATAATATAATGCCATTCTCCGTTTTGCAACGCTTCTCAATGCCAAGAAAAACTCTGTTCAACAATCTACTATAAGCAATGACTCACCTTGTCTGGTCGGGTCCATACTGTTGGGCATCATCGGTTGACCTGGAGGCTGAAATTCAAAGAAATTGTTCAGAATACTCAAAATTAAACATCAGATCGACAAAATCGTTGGCAAAAATTTTGTTTATAAATTAAATATTCTACTCTTTGGTACCAAACTTACCCCATTGAATTCATTTCCCATTTGTGGCATACGAACATTCGGCCGTGGTCCTGCAGGATATCTGGGTCCCATGAACTGTAACACAATAACCCATCAAATAAACCGCGATGTAAACTAAACTATTAGAATACAAACACCGCATTAAAGATCAGATTTACTGTTTTATCAACCACCAAATAAAAAAGGCCATACAAGCATTATCAGATTTGCTCATTGCGGCAATAAATCTGTTAGTAATTTGTCAACTACCGTTAATTTGATAACTTTCTCAAATATTTAAAAATCTGCAATTTAAGATACTTCTTTTATTATAAAACTCCATTACTGACTTGAATAAGTAGATATAAGCTTTTAATTTTTTAAAGTAAATTAATAATAATCTCTTTTGTGCCCTAGAAAGCACGACAAATGAATGAAAATTTATTTTTTCAAATTATATTGGTATCATTGCTATAAAAATATGTTTCAAAATAAATTTGTCTTTTTTACTGTATACAAGTTACTCTGTTCGTAAGATAATTTTATAATTTTTTTAATTATTTAAGCATTAACAAAGTAAAAATGTCGCAGATACGCTAAATGTGTAATAAATAAACTTTTTTGTATAGAAATCATATTATAAACTTTTTCTACAATTATATTACAAAACGTAAAATCTATACTAATTTTAATGTATGATTAGAGATCCCTTATTAAGCTAATATGCTTCATCGTTTTACAAAAAAAAAAAAAAAAAAAAAAAAAAAAAACTTAGTGTTTTTGGAAGGACCATCTTGTTTAAATTGTCGTTGCATGAAAAAAATATATACAAAAATAGTAAGTCTGTGATTGCATGAAAATATTATTGACTTTTTAGCTATACATACTTTTAAATGTTATTTAGAGTTATTTTTAGTGGGTTACATTACAACCATTCACCTTAACACATTTCACTAGGAATTCAGACAAGATGGCAAATTTTCCATAACCAAGACAAAGGTAACAGCAACACAAAAACCAAATAACAAGTGTCACAATTAGTGTCGAAAAATAAAGGTAGTGAGACCAACCATACAAGATAAAAGAGAGATTAAACAATAAATCACAAAGTAAAAATATAAGAAGAAAACAAGACCCATGATCGTGTCAGAAAAGCGACAAATTTCACTTCATGGATGCTGTAATGAAAGTAGTTCGCTTGTGATGTACGGTAGAATAAATAGCTGGAAAGCATCGTACATATCGTCATTTGATAACTTTTTAAAAATTACATTTGTTCGAGCAACAAAAATCGAAACATTGTTCAATAAAAAATTACTGACTACCGGTAAAATTTACTTTTTTTTCAGCATTTTATTTGCTTTTAACGAAAAATAGATAAAGCAGAGACCTACTGCTGCACTATATCATCGACCAATATCGCTGATTCGACACTTTCGGTGACATTCTCCACCGATAATATCATCAACCATCGGACAATCAATATTCCCGCGACGACGAAGTATACGATGTTATAACAGCTAGAAAAAATGTACTAAAAAAAAAACTTGAAAAAAACTTGAAAAAAAAAGGAAAAAAAAGTGAAACAAGAACCAAACAGTGACAGAAAGACAGAAACAAAGGTAGAGAGATATAAGGTGCACACACGATATTATGATTACCCGCGCGCGCGATATACTGACACAATGTGAATGAGCGAGATGTGTATGGTGCGTGTGCGTGTAATATAAATCGTTCGTTGTTATAATGCGGTGTATGAATGTTTCTCTTTTTTTCTTTCATGGCGAATGATTAGAGAGAGGCGCTTACCTGGGTGGACATCATCTGCGAGTGTGGGGGCGGGGGTGGCTGGGGGTGCTGGGGAGATGGCTGTGATGAGGGGTGTGTGGGCGGAGATGGTCGCATTGTCGAGTTATTCTGCAACAAGCAACGCAAAACGCCGGACATGTAGGCAACACTGCGATCCGCAGGCAATAAACAAAAAATGACTGACGTATACGTAGAAAAGAAAAGAGAAAGAAAGAGCCAGAGAGAGACGTGGACAGAGACAGAGACGGAAGAGGCGGGCTGTAACAGTGTTGACCACCTCTCCAACCTTGCCCGCGGAGGCTACCCGGTCGCGATCGGTACTTTGACGCCATTTTCATATGAATTTTTGAAAATATTTATTTTATAGAAAATACTGTTTATTTATCAACGATGTGTGGATGATCTGAGTTTTAGCTACATTATTTGTAAAAAAAGGCGTAAAATTTTGTCACTTTTTGTAAAAAAGAAAAAATCAATATTTGGAACATATTTCGCGGTAATAAAAAATTTATGGTTCGAATTTCTCGTTCGGCATATCGGAAATTTTGCAAAATGGCGTCAGGGCATCGTGAAAATGCGTCAGAGATTATACGGCGCGTAAAAGCTGCTGGATCCTGTGGTATGATTTCGATTGGTGCTGATATGTATGTACATGGATGAATACGCATATTACGGACCAGAGAGGTTTCGTCAGTAAAACGTCAAAATTTTAAATGTAATATTGAATATTCGTGAATTTCAGATATATTTTATGTTAATTAACGAAAGTATTTATTTATTTCCTCTTTGTTCTGTAGATGATTTAGACGGTATTTATTCGTCTTCGCTTAATGAATAAGTGCAATCGAAATGTTATTTTTGGATGATGAATCATATTGGAGAAATATGAATTTGGAATATATTTATGTTTCTAAAAGACAAAAACTGGTAAATTTGACGAAAATTTAAAAACTTTGTTGCATGTTTGATAACGTTATAAAGCGTAAGAATAATAACTTTTATGCATTATTAAGTCATTCTTCATTTAGCTTTTACGCTGTATAATCTTGCACGCAAAATTCCTAATAAGGTGAAAAACTTGACGATAAAACTTGAAATGGTCAGTAAAATCAGTGAATAAACATAAATGAATAGCATTAGGGATCTGTATTAATTTATTCTCACCTTATTTTCGAAATTAAACGTTCAAAAAACTATATTTCACAAGCCCACTTTATATGCACAATACTGCTAGAAACCAATCATTGTTGAATATTTTTATTTCTTACAAAATTTTAAAACATTTAATATTTTTACCTTTTTATAAAATATAAATTAATAAGTGAAAGATAATGTATTCATTTTTAAATAATTGATTTCTATCAGTCTAAAAAATTGTCTTGTTTTTCATTGATTTCTTCTTTCTCACTGATAAATGGCCGACAAGTTCTCGCTCATAATCAAATATACGCATTTATAACTTACTTTTATATCATATTATATATTTTTGTAGAAAAAAATTTATTACGTTTTTTAAATTGCAAGTCCCATAGACCACTTATGTATCTAGTCTACAGTCTAGGCAAGCTGTATTGAAGTTGAAAATGATTTATTACTGAATTTCATCTAGAATGACGTTTATCGAATTATACAAGTTTAGCATAATGTGAAAAGTAAATTAAATTATCGAACATGAATTTTTCAGAAATAGTATGAAAAGAACAATATGTTGTTCGGAATAATAAGAAACGTATTTTCAATGTTCTTGAATAATTCAGGTAATTTGTTTATGAAAACGTCAGCCTCGATTAGTAAATTCAATTGATCGACGGGACACTTGTGCTAAAATTGTACGCTCTAAAACTATTTCTAACAATCATAGGTTGTGATGTACATCGGCGACAAGGACTTGCTAGCCCATAACAATAATGACATAATACACGAACGCACATAAATGTGTTAGATACATAACAGAGATTTTATAAGAGTACAAAACAGATTAGACAAGCAGTGAAGAAATTCAAGTAGACTTTTAATGAGAATTTTAATTAAACTTATCAGTGATCATTAAAATTTATATCAAATTTTCAAGTTAACAATTTATAGATTTGGATTAAAATTCTTCGTAGG
>JAPYZO010001781.1:0-22881 GCA_030522905.1 Torymus flavipes
ACACATTTTGTATCTCTATAAATATATGCATATTATTTTATAATTACAATACCTACTATGTTGTTTTATTGCTTACCTATCTATATTTGAATAATAAACAAATTTTTAAAATTACAAAACTTTTTGAAAATATCGATTACAGAACTTGTTTTTACATCCAAAGCTTATTTTTTTACTTCGCTGCGTGCAAGCTAACAGCAGCAATAAATTACTTGAAAAAAAAAAAATACTTGCCTATACTTAAAGGAATTGTGGATTTGCCGATATACTATCTCGTACTGCTCCTATACCCCAACACTTTACGCGAGATAAATAACGAATTACAATAATAGTCGCGCGATTGCACCTACTCGTGTATAACACCCCCACCGATTTGATGAGCCATCGCGAAGCTCCGGAGCGCACACAACAATGGTGTATCACACCGGCCACTTAATAAAAGTAATAACGGCGCATTAAGGCAAAGTTCCCTCGCGTGACGAAATTGCCACCATCAATCAAACACCTGAGAAAAGCGCCGTGTGTATGCGTTTAAGTTTTTCCCCGACAGGATGATCTCACTGAATTCTCTCTCGCTCCCCCTGTATACACACTAATTTGCGGTGCGTGTTTATGTGGAGTTTCATTTTGCGGTGGGAGGGTGAATCGGTCGCCTGTCACGTTTTTAATTTGTGGCTGCCAGGCCTCGAGAGAAAGAGATGGTCTATTTATCACGGTTAATTTTTACAAGGTGTGAGAGAGAGAGAGAGCACGCGTGTTTTTCCGAGGCTGTTTCGTGTTCTTTTTCGGGAATTTATGTATCGTTGGATATATGTAGGAATAAGGTAATCAAGTTACTGACATTTAATTTTTTTTTGCTGGATGATGGAGCGAGATAATAGAGAAAAATAAATATATAGTGAAAAAGTAGTGTTTATAAATTATGTGCAACAAATGTATAGATTTCGTGAGTCAGCGAGACATTATCACATTATTTCTATCGGTATATAAATATGATCGCACTTACGGCCAAAATTATGGCCGACGACAGGCGTTTATTTAACATTAAGAGAATTAATTATATGGCTATATTACGAGTTTCTTTTTCTCGCCAAAATTGAATTATATTTTTAGCATTATGTATAATCATTCTTCAAAAAAACATCCCCGTCGATCCTTCTCAATGAAATCCGAAGCTGTTCGACTCCCTTATCTCTTCAGTCTATATTCCGTCGAGGCTAATCAAATATTTGCGGCAAACGACGCGTCCTCGGCTCGAGCGGTACTTACACAAATTTATTCAAAGCGACTACTAATCTCTCCTCCGCGAACAATGGCGTAGCCCCATTAGCTCTCTCTCCTCTCGCGCGGGGGTGCAAAAGTACTACGTAAGTGGTTTTTAACGCTGCCGCGTATTTAATCACGCGCGCCTCGGATTTCCCGATAGGGGGATGATTATATGACGATGATGATTAGCGGCTTTTCCTACCGGAGTACGCAATATGGTGGGGTGTATCAAAAGATTGTTGGGAGATCGACGGTGTGGTTTTTTTCGATGCTTATGGGTACAGTTCGAAATTCAAAGAGTGACTGCTTTGTTCTGCAATCTCATCTTGTAGACTACTGGAGTAGTGTTTAATTAGGCATTGGTATACAATATTAATGGTTTATTACTAATTGATTTGATGTATTTTAAGGGTGTTTTTTTTTCTTTTATAAACATGCTTGCAGAAACATACAAAATTTTCGACCGAAGGTGACCGAATTACCTGCAGTCTCCTTATTTCAATTTAGTTGAAATGCCTTTTGACAATTTAGTGCCTCATAAAAAGAAATTTTACTTTATGCTTTAACTAAAAGCAAATATAAATAAAAATAATGGTATAATAGCTATAGTGTACAATAGGAAATTCATAAAAGATTACCTTACTATTTTTGTCGCAAAAATTCAATAGTGAGTTTCACTAATGTTAGTAAATTGAAATTTCCCAAATTATGCAATTTATGCATTAACTTTCAACTTTCTTTCAGAAGAGATCGATAACTCACTTGGAAAATATAGAGATAGTCTGACAAAAAACGCGAACACGCATGTAGTATACAGAATGATTTGTCTAGTGTTAACTTTGTTCGTATTTTATCCAAATTTGGCAATTTGTATTAATTGGACTAAATCATTAGTTTATCAAATAATAAATGATGTAATTCCATATCAAGTGACGATATTCATGAATAATACTCTGCAAATAATTTATCCAGAACAGGATCTATTCGTTAAAACTGTAACCCGGATAATACCAACTGTTTTAATTAATGTCGGAGAAGACGAGTTCTCGATCGAAAATAGTTCACGTTCAATGCCTGCTCTACAACATCCCCGTCAAGTATCTCTTAATGTTATTGTACATAACACTGATGAAAATAATGATAGTAGTGTGGATGATTTGAATCAGTTGATGCAATTTGTAGATGTTTTCACCGAACTCGCATCTACAGCTCTCCGCCCGCAATTTTTAGCAATTATTTTTTCACAAAATGGTATTTTCGACAATGTAGTTCAAAGTTTTTTGATATATGCTTGGTCGAAACTTTTTCTGGACGCGAGCCTTTTGATTATCAACTCGACAGAATCTGCTGACTCGCCAATGCTCACTCAATACGTTTACAATCCTTTTCGTGACATTTTGATAAAGAATTCGTGGAATCCAAGTCTGCCGCTATTTCCAGACAAGTTAAGAGATATGAACGGCTTCTCCATAAAAACTGCTATATTTCACTATCCTCCGTACATGATTCTCACCAAGAACAATAATTCGTTTTCAACTATCGACGGACTCGACTATCCAGTGATGGTCCTAATGGCTCAACACCTTAACTTCTCACTGAAGTCCGTATTGGAGATAAATACCAACAATGCCGGCTTAATTCTCAAAAATTTCCTTGATCTCGCCTTAAATCACGAGGTCAATGTTTCTCCTATTCCGTTTGCCTTTAACTTCTACGAACTGAATCAGCTGGAGCTTGGTATTCAGTTCGATTACTTAACGCCTGTGGCCCTAGTCCCTGTTATTCTCCAGACCCAGACTCACATTTCCTCCAAGATGTACATAATCATTTTCTTAAACATACTTTTTATCTCCTTTTTCCACTTCTTTGTAAATTGTGTTTTCAAGTTTGACAATCTGTATTGGCATGCAAATTACATCTTCAGAATCTTTTTAAGTTGGACTATACCTCGCACGCCATTGAACATTAGAGAGAGGCTCCTATTCATACTCATTTACTGCGTAGCATTAAAGCAAGGGAATGATCTCGTAATGCTCTTACTCGAAGCGAAGTTGATCTTCGAGTCGAAGCCGTTTGACACGGTTCGGGACATAAACAGTTCGGATTTGGCGGTATACATCGATAGAGCGTTTCAGAATGCACTTTTTGGGATCCAGGACGAGAACATCAAGAGTATTCTACAAAAAGCCATAAATGTGTCCCACATTGGCACCTGCGCAGATCTCCTCTTGCGCAGCAAAAGGATAATCTGCCTGTCCGATCTTATGACAGCTCGCCACTTGCTCTTCGATTTGAAGAAACGTTACATTAATCTTTCGATGATCATAAAAATAGTTTATCCCTTTCCCACGAGCAATCCATTGGTGATATTATATGAGAAGAGTTCGCCCTATGTGAAGAAATTCGACGCGCTCATGTTGCGGGTCCTCGAGTCTGGGATCAGATCAAAGTTTAAGTACGTACAGATGTACCAGACATATAAAGAGCTTTCTAACGATCAGATTAATATCGAGATCCATGTACTTGGTTGGCTCGTTGGGGTTATCTTCGCTATTGGCGTGATTTTTGCCTTTTTAACATTTTTGTTAGAGTTGTGGTACTCGTATAAGCATCCCAAGAAATATATATCTAAACGTACAAAAATAGTTGTGTGTGCTGTGAAAACCTAAAATTATAATTATTTTAATTTTGTTATTTCTTTTACACAGTCTAGTTAACAGACATTTGAATAACCCCGTTTGCAGTATTAATGAATAACGAAGTATGATTCACTTTTCATAGCAACGACTTCTTTCACAGAATATAAAAATGAATGCATTCGTTTGAAAAAAATGTTTCTATGAGTGCATTGAAGAATAATATTACTGTAAAAACAGACTTTCGAAATTATAATTTATTTGTTAGATTTAGGTGTTGTCAATCTAACTTTGAAAATCAATAATGTACTACTAATAGTAAAACAAATAAACCTCTTTCATTTGTATGTGACATTATATTCTTTGTTTTTAAATTTTCACTTTTAATTTTATTTTTATTATTTATTTTTAAATTTATTTTCATACTTAAAAAAAATAATAATAACAGATTGCGTTATTGATAATAACTGTTTATTTATTAATATATTTATATATGTGTAAATAATATTTTGTATTGTTTTTCTAATTATTGTATCGCATCATACTTATATGATAAGTTTATGTTCAGCTATAATATTTAAATGGAAACTTTAATGCCTCATGTAAGAATAATAATTATACGAGTGCCCATAAAATATAGTAGATTATTGATCTATTTAATTATCTAATGAAATTTTATTATCAGCACACGTAACTTAGATCAAAATTAAATTTTCTAAATGTTTGAAGTTATTAATAATATTAAAACAGTACGATAAAGAAGGGTTTCTAAGATTGTTTACAAAACAAATTACTAATTAAAGTCATGATGAAACTACTTATATTTTGGGTATTAGCTATAGTTACAACCAACTGCTTTATGGAGTATGAGATTAAATTGAATCCGTTTGAAAGATTAATAAGCAATATTGTAGATGGAATGAATCCTTATCAAATTTTACTTCTTGTAAACGAAACCAGTAAAGTAGCACATCTCGAAACTAATTACATAATATCTTTCTTGATTCAAAATTTTGTCTCTATAATAATTGATTTTCCCAGTTTTAGAATAGTAAGTTATATTATGGATTATCCAAATTTAGGTTCACCTAGGTACTCAACGCTGTTTGTTTTAATCTATACCCCAAATTTTCAAAAAAACGTTTCAAATTTGTCTGAAGTAAATAATATTTTGGACGGCTATGTGGAAATATTACCAATGCCTATTCGTCCAAGATGGTTGATATTATTAATAAACGATAATGTTGACAAAAACGAAGATATTAATAGCTTTTTACGCGAGGCATGGAATAAAAAGTTTTTGGATTTAACTATTATGCAGATAACACGCATAAACTTTCATTTTCACAGAATTATTCTACATTATTACAACCCATTCAAAAATATTTACGAAGCGAAGCTTTATAATGAGAGCTGCGAATTGTTTCCTGATAAACTTACCGATATGAATGGTTACAGCTTGAAAGCAATCTTTACGGATGATCCTCCTACGGTCTACCTGCAACGCGACGAAAGTGATAGCATTGTCGCTGCTGGAGGTACCGACTACTGGTCCATCGAAAGCGTATCTTCCGTTTTGAACTTCAGCCTTCAGGCAGAACTGATAGGATATGGCTATTACAATCACAACGAGGCAGCCAAATCCGTTCTGCGAGGCGACACCGACTTTACCGGAATTCAGGTTTACATTTTCGACCAGGTGCCCATGGCACGTAGCATGGCGGTGAAATCTGATGGTTATTGCGCTGTAGTTCCAATCCTACCTGCACCGGGTCTAGGTCTATCGAGCAGTTCTCACTGGGGCATAGTCTTCACGGTAGGATACATAGTGTTCTTATTAGTTGCGGCCAGGGTGCTGAGATTTGACAGAAAAATATATACTTGGCCCAACATCATGCAGGTAATGCTAGGTTTCACCATAACCAGACATCCGAGACGCTTCCGGGAGAGAGTGGTGATGGGGTGCATAACTTTTCTCTCGATTACTTACACAACGACATTTTATGCTAAAATGACAGACAAAAATTTGCAGATCACGAAGGAGATACCGTTGAACAGCTTTGCTGATTTAGATAATGCTGGATTGATTCCCATGGTCCAACAACTTATCTTTCAGTATACATATGATTTATACGACAATCACAGCGAGGTAATGAAAAGTTTGAAGGAGAAAACGAGGTTCATAGAGGATCCAAACGTATGTGCGGATCAATTGGCAGATACTAAAGACATTGCTTGCATCATGCCAGAATCGTTAGGCTTCGCCATGTTAGACAAGTACAAAAAGAACAACGAAATGGTGATGAAAATTATGAGACCATGTTTCTGGATAACTTGGAAGGGTTTCGGTTTCACTCCGGGATCACCTTACACCGAGAAATTCGATAAAATTTTCTCGTGGATCTTCGAGTCAGGTATTTTGAAAAAATGGAGTGATATTATTGAAACTCAGCAAAAGAAAAAATGTCTTAAAGATCGAGATCCAGGAGAAAGTTTCAGTATTCTTAAACAAATGGAATTTGTACTTTGCACTGGTCATATCTTTTCTACTTTGGTATTTGTGATTGAAGTAATAACTCACAAAATTACATTCTATTTAAATAATAAAAAATAGGTTAAAGTTTGTTTTATATATTGTATTCCTAATAATAGTTTGTAGAGGAAAATTTTTATTTAATAATTATTGAAATATTATTTGAATCTATTGTTATAATTTCATAACAATCTTATAAAACGTAATTATTGTAAATTTAATATTTTTTATTAAGTGTCAAAATTACATGTATATTATTAAATGATAAGAAATTTAGTTTAATTAATTTCAAAAGAAATATATTTATGTTATTCAATTTTAATCGATTTAGTTAAAATAATAAAGAATTACAAAAACTTTATTACCTTTCCATCAATGATATTATCTGCATAAAAAAATTGTTCCTCTACTTCGAATCTTATTGATTTTGCTGTGTACGCCTATCTTATACCAAACTGCGCTGTACTGAAGTATAGAAAAGCACTTTCCTTAATCGCTCAATTCTTTTCAAAACACATTGCGTATATTTACGTTTTAAATATACTGTTATAAAATACTTTTTACTATGTTTTATATACTAATAGTATAAAAAGTTATCGTCGATAAAAAAATATCATTTTATTAAAATGTGGAAAATAATAGTAATATTTTTGCAATTAATTTTAAAAGTTCACAGTGACATTCTACAGCAAGATTTAAGATTAAATCCATTCGAACGTCTAATTACCGACATCGTTAATGCCATGAACCCGTATCAGATTGTACTTTTTGTAAATGAAACTATTGGACAAGTGATTCCCGAAACTGAATACATAAAACAATTTCTCGTTCGAGATTTCCCAACCGTCATCATTGATTTTGAACATAATGAAAAATTATCTGACATTATGAAATATCCAATTATGGGTTCTCCTCGATTCTCCACTTTATTTATTTTACTATACGTAAATGTTTATGAAAATAACTCACCGGTTTATTCGGAAGTAGTCAGTATATTGGATTGTTATGTAGAAATGTTTCCTAGACCGATACGTCCGCGATGGCTGACGGTCATGATAAACAATAGAACGGAAGACAATAATAATATTGAGCTTTTGTTGCATGAAGCTTGGAATAAACGATTTTTGGACTTTACAATAATGGAAATAACGTATAGTAAACTTGACTTTGATCAAATAGTACTTCATTACTACAACCCATTTAAAAATGTTACCGAGACGAAAATATATACGGAAAGTATTAATTTGTTCCCTGATAAACTGCACGATATGAACGGATATGGACTGCCCACGATTTTCGTTCACGATCCACCAACGATTTATTTGGAAAGAAATTCATCAGGCCACATTATAAGCATAAACGGTAGCGATTATTGGAATATTCGTACAACATCTAAGGTGTTGAATTTTTCGATTTTGATCAAGGCAACGTTTGCAGAAGATTACACGCAGTTTTACAACCAGACGAGTGCGCTTGACGCTGTTTACAATGGCGAACTTGCCTTTGCTGGGAATCAGTTATACACTTGGACGATTCTTCATACAGACAAAAATTTGGAACGTAGTAGACTGTTGAAACCCGAGGGCTACTGTGCTTTGGTCCCCAATCGCTTCATTCGTAGTGACGACAGTGCATCCAGATTTTACCGAGGTCTCCTTTTAACTTTACTTCTAGTGAGCTTTCTCGTTCGCTTGTCGAAATTCATGAAGTTCGACAAACGAATTTGGACTCATGTCCACCTCTTTCAGGCAATCAATGGCTTTTCTTTAACCAAGCATCCTCAAAGACTTGTCGAACGAATTCTCTTTGGTTCATTAATAGTTACATCAGTCTCTTACACCACGATATACTACGCAATAATAACTAACAGGAGCATCCACGTGATGTATGAGATGCCGTTGAAGAGTTACAAGGACCTTGATAAATCAGGTCTGATTCCCCTAGTCTTCGAACCTTTCTATGACATAACTTTCGGCACCTTTGACGATGGAAGCAAATATATGAAGAGCCTGAAGAAGAAGGCTAGGTTTTTCAAGTCTATGAGTAGATGTCCCGAAGAGATGACGAGGAATCGAAGCATTGCCTGCATTCTATCTGAAGGCCTGGGACAGGTGATGGAGGAAAAGTATTTGTCCGACGACGGCACGTCGACTATGCGAGTAATGAAGCCCTGTTTCTGGGTTACCTGGAAGGGCTTCGCCTTCTCGCAGGGCTCGCCTTATCGAGAAAAATTCGACTTGGTGTTTGAGAGGATCTCAGAGTCGGGGTTGCGTGTGAGATGGGCGGAGGCTAGTAAACCGAGAATAAAAGGTTCCAAAAAAGACACTAATTCGGATAATGATGAGACAAGGCAGAGAATTGCTTTCCTCCTCAGTACTGGTTATTCGTTTTCGTTTTTGGTGTTTTTGATTGAGTTGACAACTCATTACGTTAATGCCAAGATATAATATAGATTGAAATCGTCCTTTGTTGATTTATCTTTATTAAATTAATCAGTGCGAATAATTCTGTTAATACTTTGATTTTGTTATTTAAAGCTTCTTTTGTTTTAGAACGGGATTATTTTAAATGTACATGTTCAATGTATGGTATAAATGTTTTTATGTTACTAAACACAACATTTTCAGAGGTTAATAAACTTCACATACTTTATAAGTGGATACAAATATTTAAAATCTGGGTATTGAAATTTGTGAATACAATTAAAAATATTTTTGTATTCATTGACTTTCTAAGTGTTTCTCTTTACGGAATAAAAATTAAATGCATACTTCTAATCGGTTGGATTTAAGTAATCAAAATTGTCAGTGCCAGTTGATTATATGATTGCCCAAAAACATGACTTTCAGAAAGGTTGTGAACACAATCAACGTAAAAGACAAGCTCACCATGAAGCTATTAACAGGGTACATAATATCAATAAGTGTATTTGTAATAGAGCGTGAACATATAAGTATATGTATTCATAGAACGTTCGTCTCGTACGATCTTAGAATAATGTGTTACATCATAATTCTAATATACCTACGGGCATACATATAATTTACAAGATTAAATTTAATAGGTATTTAAATTATAGTGTTAAGTGTAAATATATTTATTGTTTTTTCAATAAAGTAGTGAGAAAATTTTTATCACAGTTAAAAAAATTGTATTCTTTCTTGTATGCACGTCTGGGATACAGACAACAATGAAAATTTTCCATAGTATTTTGATACATTTTTACTTATATTTCAATTGGAATATTTCTTATTCAGTTAGTTTAAAAAATAAATATTGTATTGTTAATGCAATAAAAAGTGTTATAAATGAAATTAAACCTCATCAAGTGATATTACTTATACAAGAGCATAAAAATAACACTGTAACGGATGATTATGTTAAGACAGCCAATTTAATTATTGAATACATTTTAAATAGAAGTGGTGTAATAATAATTTCTTTATCAACATTTGAAGATTATGAAACATATTTTTTTTCGCATAAATCATTAACTCAAGATCCAAGAGCAACATCTTTATGCATTTCAATATTTTTCGTTAATTTTTTATCAGATGATTCGATTGATTTATTGCAACTCGAATTTGAAAGCAACTTAGACTTTTTTATAAGACTATCTCCTAGTACAATAAGAACACAGCATTTTGCTATTATTCTTGGCAGTGGTGTCATCTCAATTCCCAAGATAAACGACGTGTTAGATTATGCATGGAACAAAAATTTTCTAGATACAACGATTCTTCAATTTCAACTAAAACCTAAACATCCAGTTTGCGAGAGTAACATGATTTTGCATTCGTATAATCCATTCTCAAATATTTTTTCCATTAGTTGCTATTCGATGGCTACAAAAATATTTCCAAACAAATTGCATAACATGTTTAAGTACCCATTAAAAATGTCATTACTCGAGCGACCACCGGCGGTGAACTTTGAAAGGGATGCAAACGGCAATCCTATAAATATTAACGGCTCGGGTTACGCCATAACTCAGATTTTATCGGAAGCCATGAATTTTTCGGTGGAATTGATAGCTCCCAATATTAGTGGATACGGAGAACCTATCGATAACAACATTTCATCGACGCTTTTAGAGTTAATCGTCCAAGGTGACATCGACTTTAGCGGTAATCAGATTTTCCTACACTTGGCCATGAAAAACTACAAGTTATACCATTACAGTCTACACGGCGAACAAGGCATTGCCGCGTGGATTGAACCGTTAGTCGCGTTGGTTCCGGTGGCACCAGTTCCGATGTGGATTGCACCTCTAAGAACCGTATTTGTGATGCTGTACATCTTCGGCCACGTAGGCCTCATCTACCTTCTCGTCAAGTCCTGGCGGTTCAAGATGCACTACTGGCGGCCACACTGTATTCTCCAAGTGATGCTGGGTAATCCTACACCTAGACCTCCTACGAGAATCATTGAGAGGCTGATGCTATTTTTTCTGTTCTGCTTGGCACAGGAGTTTTCTACGCGCTATTACGCCAAGCTTACCGATGACAATTTTCAGGAAATGCAGCTGGGTCCGTTCCACACGCTCAATGACTTGGCCGCTTCGAATCTTGTGCTGGAGACGCACGAGAACTACATGGCGATGACGTTCGATGACGGCGACGAGATACTGCAGAGGTTACAGAAGAAAGTCAGGCTCGTAGAAGACGTGATGGATTGCCCGAAAAGACTTTTGAAGGAGAGAAACATTGCTTGTCTTATAGACCAATCGGTGGCCAGGACCTACGTTCAGAAAAGTAATCAATGCAAATATCCCCGAATGAAAATTATGAAAAAAGTATTTTGGAGTGCGCCTAAGGGATTAATTTTTTCCGCAGCTTCGCCTTACGTCGAGGAATTCAGTCGATACCAGCGTTTTATTAAAGAACACGGTCTCTGGCAAAGGCATCAAATATCTTGGATGGTAAAACGTGATCGTTCTCTGCTTTTTGCTATTAATGAGTCTCAGAAATCTCAGTACCATTTAACATATAAATTGGCATTATTATTGTTGGCAGGATGTTCTTTATCAGGCTTTGTATTTTTCATCGAAATAGTGATTTTTTGGCTTAAAAAATGTTATAATTTCATTAAGAATCAGCTTTGTATGTCTTGAACGATTGTATTTATGTAATTTGTTTTATTAAAAATGATCATGATCATTTTTAATGTCAATATCAATAATTAATAAAAAATATGAAACGATTTTACAAGTCATCGTTGCACTTATTTTAATATGATTTCTCTTCACTTTAATATACAGTATAGGAGAGCATTATAATGGATTGAGTTTTAATCGATATCCCAGCGAATTTAATTGAATTAGTATTTTTTGAAAACCTTTAATATTTTAAAGAAATGCACGTTTTACCGATGGCACTAATGTTCTTACAATTTCCCAAGTCATTTATAAATCTAAATAAACTAAAAGTATAATTAAAAATTATAAACTTCTTTTCTATCGATTCAAAATTAAGATCACAGCACTGCATGATCATAAATAGAAAAAATTATTCAAGTATAGATGTAACTAAATGTAACAGAATTATGAAATTTTTTAATTTTAAAAGTTATTTCTTCATTATTATTTACTTTATAGAAAGTAAAAGTATTGAAATTGATGTTTTAACTAAAACTAATGACATAATTGAAGTTATAAATAATATTTTACATGAACTAGATTCTTATCAATTAACATTATTTATTGAGGAATATAAAAATACAAGTACGTGCAATTACTGTGTTAGAAACATTGATTCAATAACTATATTTATAATGAATAGAAAAGCTGCTACAATTATCCGTATATCAAGTTTAAAAAATTATGAAAACTATCTTCGTCCTCGTCGACCTTTACTTCAGGATCCAAGAACTACTTCTTTATTTATTACAGTATTTTTTATTAATTCTAATTATGAAAACGCAACTGATTTATTATTTGTGAAATTCGCAGATAGTATAGAATTTCTAATAAATCTATCACCCAGTAAAATTAGACCTTGGTACCTTTTCATTATAAATACTCCAAAAAAGATATTTGTTACAAAGATTAATATGATATTATACCATGCATGGAGTAATAAATTTTTAGATACTTCGTTACTTCAATTCTTACCAGAGAATGAAATTTGTTAACACAACATTGTGCACTCAATAGAATTATGAAACTCGTTATGGAAACTGGAATATGCTGAAAATATTTTATTCCATTCGAAGCAAAAAGTAAGCATTCTCCGACTTTTGATATCAACGTATCTCATAACTCTGACTATAATACCATAAAATCCAAGTTAGCGATTATATGGTTGACTGAATGTTCATTTGCTTGTATTGTGTTTCTTTTTGAAATTGTAATTTATTACATTAGAAAATGCTATAATATTATTAAGATCAAACTGATAAAATTAAATAAAGTCATTTAAATTTTATATTTTTTACTATTATTATTTTATTATTTAAATATAATTTTTAATCTAGTTCTATTATTTAAATAAATATTTTGTTAGTATAGATAAATAGTACATTATGTAACAAGGGAGAAAAGTCGCTATTGATTCCCGCGGGTGGGTTCACTGCCCGAGCGAGCGAAGCGAAGCGAGGGCAATGATCACCCGAGGGAATCATCGACTTTTCTCCTGAGTTACATATAGTACTTTATTCCCATCTCAACTGTGGCCACTTTGAATATTAAGTGTATTATTAATTGATATTTGGCTGTCTATATGAAATTTACTTATTTCCCTCTATTTGCGGGAAATATGGCCATATTTTCCTCTTTTGCGGAAAATATGATGATATTTCCCGCAAACGTTAAATTTCTTGAAAGAGAGAAACAAATCTAACTTTTGTCCCGCTTTTCAGGGAAAAGAATTGGCCATTTTTGTTGAGATGGGAATAAATTCCATATTAGCGTTGTTAGTATTGATTATTGAAAAAAGTAATTCAGTGCTAATTTCCAAAGTATAAGGCATTTTAAATGAAGTACTTTCTTTAATGTGTTTTTCTTGTTCAAAAGAAACATTTCTACTTTCTGCCTTATTACAGTTAATGGCAAAAATATTCTCACATTTTGCAGTGTTTTTCGAACCAGTAAATGGCATTCGATAAAGTTAATTAATCGTTTCAGCCTTATTTCAAAGAACATGTATATTAAACGAACGAATATAAAAATTCAAAATTATTGGCTTTTAATAATACATTTCTTTGTATGTTTTAAGTGTGAGATTTCTTTTATTGACAATGCCGTAAAAACTAATCATTTAATTGACGCTATCAGAGATGTTATTGGTGAAGTTAAACCTTACCAAATAGTATTTTCCATTGAAGATCAAACAAATATAAGCATTTATGACACCGGTAAAGTTAACATCGACTCAGTGATACGGAAAGTTTTAACAAAGAAAACTGCCATTATCGTAGAGAAATCAATGTTTCAAAATTTTACTATATATGTGCATCCGCAACGGTCATTGCTCTATAATGCCAGACATACAACTCTGTTCGTTAGTTTTCTTCAGGCTAACGTTGAAAATGAAAATTTAAGAAATTTATTATTCAGAAACGCTAAGGAGGTTTTGGAATTTATAATAAGCCTGGCACCTAGGCGAGCGAGACCATACTGCATGTTTGTGATAGAGACAAAAGTGCAAATCAATGAGAAAATCATCGAAGACGTGTTGACGGCATCGTGGCGGAGAAACTTTCTAGATACTACGGTGTTTGAAGTCACATCAGACAATTACAGGTGTGCAAACTATTTAATCTTACATTACTACAATCCATTCTTTGACTCATTCTACAATGAGTGCTACGCATCTCACATTCGCACGTTTCCTAATAAAATGCTCAACATGAACCAATATCCGCTGATTATATCGATGTTGCGTCGACCACCAGAAGTTGATTTCGAATTCAATGCCAGAGGCGAACCGATCAATATGAACGGCTCAGATTATGGCTGCGTACGGATCATAGCTAGTGTCATGAATTTCTCTATTATCTGGGTGTCGTTTCCAGTGAAGAGCTACAATGAACCAATTCCCCATATGGGCGAGACGACAATCATGGAACTTATCATTAGCGGAAAAATAGAATTCAGTGGTAACCAGATCTACACTCACTTGGCGTTGAAGGATAATGAAAGACAGGGCGAGAGGAGCATGGCTCTCTGGGTGGACCAGTTATGTGTTTTAGTGCCGGTTTATCCTTCTTGGGTAGTCGGTAACAACGTGATTAGGATTATGTTAAACGTAATACTGCACATTGGATTCGTGTATCTTCTGGTGAAGGTGTTCAAGTTCAAGGCCCAATGTTGGCTACCTCACGATATTCTTCGGATCCTACTGAGCAATACGTCCCCGACGTTACCGACTAGGATCGTCGAGAGGATCTTCTTAATGAGCCTCATTGTCGTGTCGCTGCAGTACTCCGTGGACTTGTATGCCAGGCTCACAGACAATAATCTACTTCAACTTGGCCAGGGGCCCTTCTTCAACTTCCGTGACTTAGAGAAATCCGACCTGGTTTTTGAGATACACCCGAACCACCTGAACATGACGTTCTCCGATAGGAACGTGGCGTACTCCGGTCTCGAGAACAAAACCAAGTTGGTTAAGGATATCCTCAACTGTCCGTCCCGTATGCTAAACGATCACAAAGTCGCCTGCCTCATGGATAAAACAGCGGCAACAAGAGCCGTGACAAACAACTCGCGATATCATCAACCGCGCATGAAGGTAATGGAACCTCCGTTCTGGAGCGCCCCAAAGGGCTGCGTCTTCTCCGAGGCGTCGCCCTACGTCATCGAGTTCAATCGGATCATGCGCCACCTCTACGAGTCATCTCTCTATATGCGCTGGTTAATTCCTGGTAAGCAGCAGCATAAACATAGGCTCTCCTTCGAGGACAACTTCGGTGACGGATCGGATACTCTACTGCGAAACAAACTGAATATCGTGTGCTTTTTTGGCTGCTTATTATCAACTGTAGCCTTCATCAGTGAACATATTGTCAATTATTTAAATAGATTGTTGTACAAGAATAGACTTGTTAAACGTCGTTAGGTGGTGTAAAAAGGATGAGTTCTGATTGTCAGGATAAACAAATCTTCTCTATAAAGGTATTTTTTGTATAAAATTACACTTTATTATATTTATTATAAAAAATTGCATCAATAACAAAACTTATTTACAACATTTGAACTATTTACAATTCGTCTTCGTTCTTTTGACATCAATTGAGCACGATTTAACTGAAATGTAAACATGTTTGTATTATTAGACTAATAATTTAAACAGCTACTATATTCTAAATTATTTCAAACTAAAACACATACCTTATGTCCGTTGCTACAATCACTGTTGCTTCTTCGCTTGAAAATACCAAAATCTCTAGCTGGAAATCGCATCTCGACCTTGACAATCTTATAATACAACAACTCGATAATGAACGTCAAGGTCGCTATGACATAGCCAAACACCAACTCGACCATCAGATGCTCGATGTCAATGATCTTCTTGCCCAGGATCTCGTCTTGGTCGGGCATGATGTACAAGTGCTTGCGCGTTGTAACGTCATAGTCGAACCTCGCCAGGAGTCCTGAATCTCTCAGCCGTCGTAGTATTTCATTGAAGCGGCTGAGAAAGGGAGAGCCCCGCTCGAAGAGAATGCACTTGTAGGAGGCCCAGAGGTAGGGCTTCATCAGCTTCATCTTTGGCTCTTCCCGGTGGTCCAGGTACCGCTGAATCAGGCTCTCGCCAATGTACTTCGTCATGAAGCACACGAGCTTCTCCCCAGTATGTAACCTAGTGACAAAAGAAACGATCGTTATGGTCATTCATCCAGTCTTTAAATAAATTATCTTTGGTATTAAAATGGTACCTAGCAGAGCACTCCTTGGCCGACTTGTGATACTCCAAGCGTGCCTTGAACTCGGCATTATTCTCGACTTCATCCTCCAACGTGATATCGTGAAACTGTTCGAGCACGACGGGCGTGAAGCCCTGCTTGCCCATTTCATTCAGGTCCTCCGTGGCCACGTCCTCGTATGGCTCAAACTGTATCTCCATCATCTCGCTGGTGCCTCTCATTGTGAGGCTGAGGGAGAGGAACACGACGCTGAAGAAGATGAAACGATCGCGCCAGCGACGGGGTTGTCGCAGAATCGTTTGGCTGAGAAGGATTTCCAAGATACGTATACCCGACCAGAATTGTCTGTCCAGACGCAGTATGTAGACCAGCAGATAGAAGATGCTAAACATAAAGACGCTCATCCAGAAGTAGTAGGTGAAGCTCGATGGTACCTTGATGCGTTTGTTGAGCTGAGTTGGTATCAGTGCTGTGTATTCTTCGGTCATGGTGATGATGCTTCGCTCTTTTTGTATGTAAATATTCTATGATTAGTTTTTGCTGACGATACAAATTTACCGGGAATGGGGAAACATAAAAAAATGCATTTACATTTATTTATATATTTATTATTATTATTATTATTATTTTTTTTAGATTTTTAATATATTGTTTACATTTTGTAACGTTTCTTTTACTTTAAATGGTTTTTTAAAATATACAAAATTTCTTTATGAAAATATAAAAACATTAAAAATTCAATTGTTGCACATGCTGTTATAACTTTTTGTTTTCATTATAATTTTTTATATTTTCTTTTATTCTTCTACATTTCTGGTTCTCGATAGCTCGATAAAAAAAATGATAAAATTAAAAAATTCTATAATTTAATTACTCTAGAATTAAAAAATCTTTTCTAATGCACAGCTACTCACCCAGCTTCGTGTAATTAGCATTAGTCCTACGTATAAAAAGGTGATTAACGCTTAGATTGATCTCGCCCTCGAGAAGTCCACAAAATAGGCTATTCTTATCCACGCATTCGTTGTTGATGAAATAAAACTCCGTGGCGGAGGGCGTGAACTCATAGGTGAAGTTCATAACCATTGAAAGTATGCGCAGCGTGCGAAACTGCGAGCCAACTCTGCTGAGGATCGGGTATCCAGTCGCGTTGCGCTCGAGTATCAGATAGGGCGGGTTGTTGGTCGCTGCAACCTTCAGCAGGTACTTCTGCAGGTTCATCAGCTTGTTGGGGAAGAGACTGGTTCCGGCTGTGTACGTTCCAGAGTAGTATTTCTGCAGAAAGGGGTTGTAGTAATGGTACGTCACGGTCTCCTCGTCGATACTGTAGTAGTCGAGCATGGAGTGGAACAGGCTGCGCGAGAGGACCATGACCGTAAAGTCGAGGAACTTGCGCGTCCAGGCACGCAGCAGGACCGATTCGAGGACGGACCCGGGTACGTCCGTAACGCCGAAGAAGATCAACAGGCACCTTGGCCTCGTCGGTGTTGTCGCGACTTCGACCATAAGATCCAAGATACCGTATATCTCGTCCACGTCGTGGTGACTGGTGTTGATTATAAGGTTCGCCGTTGGGTACAGCACGACGTAGAAGTTGGTCCGCCTCGGGTAGTCGAAGACGGCGAGTTTGAAAATCGAAGCGCCCGCGTCGAGGCGGCTCGTGTTAATCACCAGGGTCGACGTGTTGTGCATTATGCTGCGTAGTATGTAGTTTGCGTGGAAGAATTCCCCGTTACGCGGGTCTGGCACGAAGAGGGTGATCTGCGCGGGTTTGAATGTCCCGGCGATGTATGCGAACACGTGTTGCATCCAGTTGCACGTGCTCAACTTTTGATGATGGTTGATGCTTTTGCTTTCAGCCAGCGGTAAGAAATTCTCGGCGAGGAATATCAGGATTAACAGCCTCGAGGATAGAGTAAACATTGTTCGGAGGTTTTAGGGGAACATGGTCTTTTCGAAAAAAAAAAAAATGTTCTCGAGAGCCACTCTCGACGCATACTGACTAAGTGAAACGGGGTCAAGAGGTGCTGAGACAGCGATTGGCCAGATTTCAGCTGATTACTGCACGGATTGAATTGATCAATAAGGGCACAAAAACAGGGCAAATAGCACGTGGGCTTATATGTAGGCAATGACGCGCACTTTTTTTTATACACGTCAAGCGGGGTGCTGTATATTTCATGAATTTTACGAATATTTTTTTTTTTATTCATGGTAGAAAATTTCCGTGCGTTAGTATTTTCGGCAATGTAAATAGACCTTTTTTCAATGCGGACAGATTTAACGGTGCTCTATTTACAGTTTTGTGTAAATAATCGTCTTTTCTAAACATTAGTTTCTTAGCGGATTTAATTATTTTTTTATACATCGTGATTGTAATGAACGTAAACATTGTTATCATATACAGTAATTGTATCTATCATTAGATGTAATAGATAATACAATATTTGTGCATCGGGTAAATTTAATTGTGACAATACGAAGTGTTTGCATTTACATTCGACACTCATAGTCCTATTATTATACTTAATACTTAATCATATTTAATATTTTTAAATGTTTTTTACATTTTTGCTCTCATATTATTAATTATCAGCTTCACAGTTATATTTTTAAACTTAAATACTTCAGATCAACTTTATTGACAAAACAATAATATATATATATATATATATATATATAGTATGATTTTCGAAATCCATAAATTATCATACCAAAAATGTAAGCCTTAAATAAAAATATATAATCCAAATCAGCGATATACATTTAAAAAAATTTCAATCATCTGCGTATTAAAAAACTTGTACAATAATGGCACTTACCTCGGGCCATGCGCCTCGTTAGCCGGGCTCGCGCGCGTACGCACCACATGGCATCCGGGTGACAAGGTCTTCACGCCTATATGCGCCACTTACGGTTACGTCAATTATTTCGGCCGGCCGAGTGCATCGGCGTCCGGCGCCCGCACGATTCTTCTTCCCTTCGCACCTTCAGTTCGACTCTGGCTGTCTTTCTGGCTTTTTGAGGATTTTCTTACTGCGCAGAGGACCTGTGGGATGGATTTCGGCTTACGGAGAATTCTGCGGTAATTTGCGACTTTGATGATATCTTGTTTTAGTCTTTGAATTTGTTTGTTGGATTTAATTATTATTTTATTTAATCACGTATAATTATAATTAATATTCAAGCATTGGTTTTTTATATTTTATTTATATAACAATTATAAAACAATCTACCTATAGGTAGATATTTTAATTTGCTAATGACAAAATTTTTTTTCAAAATCGAACATATATATTATCCAACAAATGTTGGACTACTTATTTATTTATTACATATATATTATTAGTAACATTACATTTTTGTTAACTAACAAACGGGCTACGAGGAACAAAAAATTTTTTTTTACTTCGAATGACATAAAAATGAAATTAGTAACCATGAGATTATAATATTTTAACACGAATAAAATCTATAATTTGGATTAAAAAAAATCCGAATAAAAATACCTAATAAAAATAAAAATTAATAGGGTCAGTTAAACGTATCAGCTCCCACTCTTACCTTCCTCCTCGCATCTTCAATACCACGTCAAAATGATCCTCCACGTGATCCTTCTGGCCCTGGCCACATCGACGCTCGGTCAGGAATGCTACGATGACGGCAACGAGTTCTGCATCGACCAGGCGGACATCCTCTCGGTAGATCTGCTTCCCGGCTCGTTTCTACTGATGAACCAGCAGTTAGCAGCGACGGAGAATGACTCCAGAACGTCAAGCAACGACGTCCTGGTCGACGGCTCATTCTTTCGCGCTTTAGACGAGATGGATTATCACAGGTATAGATTTGAAATTTTTCTTATTTTTACAAGAATGAAATGAGTATTCGAATATGTGTGTGTGTGTGTGTGTGATAGGAAGCGAATGAACGAGTACCTGTGTCATGGATATATGGCGGAGGAGATCGTGAAAGAGGTCAGCACGGTCAGGGTGAAGCGTCGAAACGAGATGCCGGCCGAGAACTCGATATCCGATTTCCTCGGTGATGATAATGTCACGGTGCAGGATAAGCTTTTGTCCGACGAGGGTAGCACCAAGTATAAGGATTGGCTGCATAAGTAAGTATATAATATTCCTTGAGTTCGATTTGCTTAAAACGCTGAAAAATTTTATTAAAACGCATCTCACAATGACCACAGAACTACAACGCTGGACGACATCTACCGCCATTACGCGCCGCACAACGTGCTGAAGAAGAAGCACGAGGTGCACGAGGAACCGGAGGCAGCCGAGGGCGAGATCGAGGAGTTCGAGGGCGAGCTCACGGGCTACTCCATGCCCGCTCACCACTCGACCGGAAAAATGGGCAAACCACCTGGTACACACACCTATCTCCTCAAAATTAATTCCTCGTTATATAAAAACATTCAATAATTCTGTATAAACGTTAAAGGCGATCACATGCTGACCTCGCCTACGGGATATGGCTATCCGAGTTATGGGCCACCAATGCACGGACCGCCGCCCATGTCCCATCACGGTGACTTCATACCCACGGTCCACGAGCAGCACATCTATCTGCCCAGCCACGACGAGGAGGAGGATTATCATCACGCGCCCCCCATGTACCACGGCAAGAGCAAGGGACACGAGCTCACCATCAAGGATTTCTTCGAGATCGCGCTCACGGCACTGGCTTTTCTAGCCTTCGGCTTGTTTATCATACAGCTTCTGATGAATATCACGGTGGGTGAAAAAAAAAAAACACCCACTTAAACTGGATTCATTAATTAGTCCTTAATTTATACAGAAACTATATACCGCAATTAAAAAATATGGGTTGATAATTAAATTTATCAAAGTTATTATTTTTTGAAAATGCAATTTTTTAAAATCTTTTAAAGCTTTTCCTTTCATCAAAAATTTCAAATGCAAAATTTTTTAAAACCCTTCACATGCTAAAAATGAAAAAAACCATCCACAGAACCCGATGACGATGAGCACGACGGCGGCGGCGATGGTGACGGACATCGATCAGCGCTTCAAGCGCAGCATCCTGGACTCGCCGGCGAGCCTCGGCTACGAGGGCAATACCGAGCTGAACGAGATGTCGCACCGAGTGCTGCGCTCTATCGAGGCAGTCCTCGTAGCCCAGGCTGACGACGGTAGATGCCTGCGTCGGCTGCTCTGCGAGGATAATCAATACTCGAGGGAGACGAAGGGTGGCAGGCGGATCTGGATACCCGTGTGGAGGTGACGAATAAATGCTTATTCTTTATTTACATACATTTATACAAGGAATGTGCTTATGGGAACTTACTTTATGAAGAAAAAAATAAAATAAAAGATTTGAGCAAATTATATCAGTTCTATGTATAAGCATAAATCATCATAAAGTCTAAAAGAAAAAAGAATATAATTTGACATACATGCTTAAATAACTTTTTGATTAATAACTTAGAAAATGGCAAAACAATAATTTTTTTCGTAAAAAATACTTGGCTCATTTAATCACCTACATTATCTACAACGCAAAAACCAATACCCTTCTTTACTCGACTTGGATAAGCTCCTATCTCCTCCTTACACCTCTAAGCCTCTCCCCCAACCGGCGTTAAAGTAGTTCCGTACTAACTTGTTGCATTCTTTTCTCAGCCTGGGGATGAGCTGGGCGTCAAGCCGCGTGCTGACTCGTCGTCCCTGGTCAGCCACCCTGGACTCGGTGAAGGCGTCCGTGCTTGGTCTAGGTGGTGCCGACTGCGCGGCCCTCTATCCCGACTGCGCGCTCGGACGCGAGCGCATTAAACGCCGTCGGCGTAGGAGGAAGCGATAGTGACTTGTGTAGAATGTTATCCGTCGAGTGAGGATTATTGATCGTCTGTGCGTGGCTATGTGTATGTATGTGTAGGGGTCTATGTAGGGGTTGAGGGTACACGATGATAGGGAAGAAGAATAGGAAAGTCATTTGGCGAGAGTTATACAGACAGGAAGTTTTTGCAAGCAAAATTTCTTATATATTGTTACTATAAAAGAGAAACACGGATCTTTACATATTTTTATGTATTCATTGGCTTCTTGCAAAGACTTATATAGGTTTAAGAACATATATGTAATCCTCAATTAATTTATTTATTTATACACACCAATCGATAAAAAATAAAATTCATAAAAAATCCAAACAATAACCGTTTTCCCTTACTGCTCCTGCTTCCTTCCGGATGATTCTTTGTAGTTAGCAACGATGTCGGCGGCGAGCTGGTTGGCAGTAAGAGGCGGTGGGTCACGCGGCACAGCCAGCAGCGTTGCATGCGTCTTCCCCGACGGGTTCACGTGCAGGACAGTGCGGGGACTCTCGTCGCCGGCAGCTCGGCAGTTGTTCAGCAACGGCTCGTATTTGCTGTTCAGCAAGTACCGGAATTGCTGGGTCTGAGGTAGGAGGCACGTGAGTGTAAATATATATTTGGCAAGACGAGATGACATCGCCCTATAATATACACCTGTTCGCTGGAAGCTCCGATCGGTTCGCGACTGATGACCCAGAGCACCGGCTGAGGAGGCTGCTCGTCGGCGCCAGGGAGCGCGC